>JAPYZD010000432.1:0-40761 GCA_030522725.1 Ichneumoninae sp. B BG-2022a
TAATTCAAAATTAGCATTAAATATTAAAAATTCAATTATAAATGGAGATATTGATTCAATTCCAGAACATTTTCATTGTCCTGCAATTAATTGCAATTCTTTATCATTCCATAAATTTAATTCATTAATGAATCATTGTTTAAAGTTCCATAATAATACCCTATTAGATCCAAATGTAACACCATCAAGTCCTAGGAAACTACATGCACCTTTATTAGAAAAAGTACGTTGTTTTTTTTTTTTTTCATCTGTAGACATCAGTTGATTATATACCATTAAAAAAAGAATATAATAATGAAAAATTATTAAATAATTCTCGTGTTAGATTTGATGATCAAGTAAAATTAAAAAAATTATTTATATCATCTTAAGGTTAAAACAATTGAATTCGATAAAGGACGTGCAATTAGAGAAAAATTTGGTTCTTCATTGGGACCTATTTCCGAAAATATAATTATTGAAATACCTTTAGAAAAATAAAAAAAAATCTTAATTTTTAAAAAATTTTTTTAATTTATAAATTTTTTTAAATTTTAATTTAATAATTTTAGAATTTTTTTTTTCTGTTCCTGACAAAGAAAATGCCGAAATATTATTGTGAATATTGTGATATTTATTTAACTCATAGTTCTCCTGGTGGAAGACGTCAACATAATGCAGGACGTAAACATATTAATAATAAAATAGATTATTTTATGGGTGAGAAAATATTTTAAATTTTAAAATTATTTTTTTAAAAATAGGTTTAATTCGTAATCCCAAATTCACACCACCTTTATATATTCTTGAAATGGGTGGTGGTATTGGTCTAGGTTCAATGAATATGATGGGTAGACCAGGTATATATAAAAAGAAAAAAATTTTATATCAAATAGGACCTGCCATTATACGTCCTCCACCTGGTGGACAAATTCCATGGAATACTGGTCCAATTATGATGGGACGTGGTGGTGGTAAGATTTTAAAAAAAAAATAAAATGTTTGAAAAAATCTATTTCATTTATTTAGGGCCACTTATGAGACCACCGCCTAGTATGTTAGGACCTCCACCTTTTGGAATGCAAGGTCAATTTAGACCTCCAGGTCATTTCTAAAAATTAGAAAAAAAATACAAAAACTAAATAAAAATCTTTTGTTTATATTAAATGGAGCGTTAGAGCATGGTAGACTTTGTTCAAGATTAACTGATATTCCAGAATTAGGTCTCATACTACGGATTATATTTTCATCACAATGTTGCCAGCGTGATTTTGTAAAACAAATTCCACCACTGACTCTTACGAAACCAGCACTATATGTTATAACTGGGAAAAAGAAAAATTAAAAAAATTTTTTAATTATTATCCAAATATATTTCAGTTAATTCCTTACTGAAGTTACACCATGCATAATCTTCTTCATATCCATGTAGACAATCAAAACATGTCCTACTACTTAATTCATGCTCATCAGTTTTGACATCATTACAGGCAGTATTCTTTGCGTTTTTAATGTCAATTACATTCACTAATTCGTAATCCAACAGACTCAATGCTCTTGATTTGCCGAAATAAATTTTATCGCAAGAGACAGTACACTGACCATATGTGAATTCTTGCCCTTAAGAAAAAAAATTGTGTTGTTTAAAATTTTAAGAAAAAAAATTTAAAAAAAGAAATTAATTACCTGCTACGCGTAATAAGCACCAAATACATCCTGAATTTTTTGAGCATGCGTCACATGTATGATTTTTGCCGCATATATCGTCGGTTGAACAATCGACCGAAAAAATTAAAAATAAAAATATTATTTTTTTCATAATATTTCTTACATGCATGAATAAAATGAGTAATACCGATATTCAAAATAGATTAGGAGAAGAAGAAGAAGAACATTTTGATTTAATTAAAAACGATTACATAAACAATAATAATAAATTGGCGCATAAAATATCTTCTGTAGATGAAATTGCCAGAAAGAATCCACCAAAACAGTAAGATTATTGAATAGAAAATATATATTTTGAAATATATTTCTGAAATCATTTTTAGAGAAGGATTATGTGTTGATGAAATTTGTGAATGTAATAAACACAATTGCTTACCTTCACGACGACATATACCATTTGAAGGAAAATCAACATATCAATCAGAATATATAAATAAATTATTTTCAAAAATACAAAATAATAATGAAATACCGTATGGTATTGATCCTGATAAATGGAATGATTATATCACTAAAAATGGCATTCCACCTTTGTAAGTTTTTTAGAAAAAAAAAATTTTTCTTAAATATTAGAAATCAAATTCCCAGTTATTTATATTATAAACCAATTAAAGATAACCGAGATTTTGCTACTGAACAAAGAGCTCAATTTATTCCAAAATTAAATAATAATTTTTGTAATGAAAATCTGTAAGTTTATTATTTTAATTATTATTTAAGGATGGGAGTTATACCTTCATATAAATCATTAAAAGATAATCGTGATTTTTCAACAGAAAATCGTACAGAATTTACATTAAAAAAAAATGATAAATTAAATTTATCTCCTAAATTATTAAATATTAATGATTGTCCAACAGGTGTTGATCTAAAAGCTTGGGAAGATTATATCAATAAAAATGGTCCCGTTAAATCGTAGGCTTATATTCTTCATTTTATCTTAATATTCAAAATTGCTATATTTATTAAAATCTTATTTTTTATTATTATTTTTTTATTATTATTGTTTTCAGAGATTGTATACCACCAGAATTATTTTATCGTGCTTCACCTGAAAATCGTGATTTTTCGTAAGCCAAATTTTGAATTTAATTTTTTTAGTACAAATTATAGGACTAATTATATACCACATAATATATCTATTTGTCCCATTATTAAACTCCCGCCATATCCAACACCAACTTGGCCAAGAGAGCATACATTTTGGGACCCTGTTGCCAAAAAATGGTATTAAAAATAATTTGTATTTTTTGTTAAAATATTTTTAATATAATTTCCTTTTTCGAATTTTAAATATTAATTTCAATCAAAAATTATTATTTACTCAAAAAATGATAATTTCAAAAAATAATTAATAATTTTCTTAAAAAATACTAAAATTATTTTCTTTGAATTATTTTATATTATTTTTTTTCAAAATTTTTATTTCCATTTTATGTTTCAATTTTTTTTATTTATTAATCTTAAATTTATGCTTTATATAATAAATAATACTTTTTATTTATTTATAATTATTATTAAATTTAACAAAATTTATTTATTTTTATTAATTTAAAAATGTTTATTCATAAAAAAAAAAATTTTTTTATTTTTTACGCGATCTATTAACTTCATTTTTTTTTTCAATTTTTATTTGATTAATAGATTTTATTTCTTTGAATATTTTCTTTCTATTTTCAATTTCATCATTTTTTTTTTCTGTCACTGCATGAGAAAGTACAATAGATGGAACAGATTTATTATTATTATTATTTTTTATTAATAGTTCTTGAATTTCTTCATTAATATAATCTTGTTGAATTGATAATTCTGAACAAATTTTCTCTTCTCCTGCTCCGTCATCATCATATATATATTTATTATTATTATTATTATAATTTTCTGTTATCCATTCATTATTATCATTAATAATTTTATCTTCTTCATCTTCTTCTATTATTGGTTCATTACTCATTAATGCTTCTGTTTCATAAGATCCTTCTATATTATTTATTATTCTTTCTATATTATTATCATCATCATGAATTATTTCTCTTTCTTGTGATTCAGTCATACAATCATCATTAAAATATTGTTGATCATGAGAACTATCACATTCTACATTTGTAACAGATGTATTATTATTATTATTATTATTATTTAAATAATCTGATAAATAATTATTTGTTTGTGAATCAGAACCACTAAGCACTCCTCCAACAACTTTCAATCCATTTCCTATTCCTAGTCCCAATGTTTCAATACCTACTCCACCTAATGGATCGAAAGGGGATGCTGTTGTAGAATATTGATGATGATGTGTATTACCATGACCTGTTGGTGCTGCTATAAATATTGATCCACCCATACCACCTAATGGGCCACATAAAGGTAAACCAGGGGGAGGTGCCATATTATCTCCAAATGTATAATGTTGCATATAACCATTTCCTGTATTTATTGTTGAGCTTGAGATTCCATGATGATGACATTCAGATCCTGGAGGTAGTTGTGGTGGTCCCCCTTGACAATCAAATGGTATATAGATTGCTGGATTTGATGTTAAGACCATTCCTCCTTGAACATGTGGTGAAGAACAATATTGATGAAATGCATTTATATTCTCCAAATGATTTTCATTATTATTATTATTACTAAGATTTATACCATTGCTTGTTTGACATCTTATTGATGATGTTAAAAGTGCAAGATTTACTTCACGAATACTATCAGTAACAATTCTAAAAAAAAAAAAAAAATTTTTTTTAAAAAAAAAAAACTCACTTTGTTACTACACGCTTCACTGTATCAGGTATACGTTTTTGAGGTAATGGTGGATGATCCAATCCAAATGCAAGTCTAGTAAGAAATTGACGTACTAATTCATGATATAAAACGGCATTACTTGGAGTAGGATATGTTATTACTTTTCTTGAAAAAAAAAAAAAAAAAATAATACAAAAAAAACATTACCTTCTTTTATTTTCAAATTCTAATCCCAATTCTAATTTTCTTCTTTGCCCTTCTGTTAATGTACTATTATCAAAACTTGATTGTATTCCTGAATCAGCACAATCACTATTATTACTGCCACCTCCTGAAGTTGTTGTTGTATTTCTCATATTTTCTGCACCATTATTATTATCCTCATTATTGTTGTTATTATTTATTTGATATGAATAATTTCCATTAACACGTGCATAAATTCCTCCTCCTAAACCTCCTTCAGTTGTTGTTGTCGTTGTTCTTATTTCATCTATATTATTATTATTATTATTATTATTATTATTATTATTATTATTATTATTATTATTATTATATTTATTCCTTAAAGAATCATTTTTGATATTAATACTATTATTTGATGATTGACGATCCATAGTTGTAATATTTGACGTATAAGAGCTAATGTCTATTCCATTAGGATCATCTAGTGGTTCTAATCTTGCCAATACTCTTGTCATTATACGTACTAATAAACTTTCTGCTTCTTCCGCTTGTCGTATAAGTTCGGTTGGAGAAATTACACCATTCATAGAACAATTATTATTATTATTATTATCGTTATTATTAAAATTATTATTATTATTTATTATTCCAGGTGTTTGACATTCAATCATATTTTTTATATAATTATTATTTAATTGAAAACCTTTTAAATCTTTTCTATCATTTATAATAATATCATGTTGATTATTATTTTGCGATATATCATTACGTATGATGTCTTTATATTTTTTTTTATTATTTTTTATTTTACTTAGTTGAAACTCATTATTAATCTCATCATCATCATCATCATCATCATCAAGTTGCTCTTCTGAATAATCTTCTTCTGAATCATCATCATCCTCATCATTGTCATCATCTTCATCATCATCATTGTCATCATCATCCTGGTGTAAATTATTTTTATTATTTATTTTTTTACGATTAAATCGTGATAGTTTTTGTTGTGAGATTTTATTCGATATAATTTTACTTTTATCAATCAAATTTTCATTTATTATATCCTCATCACCATAACCAATACTTGTCGTTGTTGATGTAGCAGATGTTAACGCTGAAGGTCCTATTAATATATTGTCTTTAAAATTAGTTTGTTGTGTGTTTTCTATTATTTCATTATTTTTGTTATTGACACATAATTCATTTACATTCTTTTCTATATTTTTTATATTACGTAGGCGAAAACCACTCTTATTATTATTGATACATCCTCCATCTATACCTTCAACAGATGTTGTTGTTGTTGTTGTTGCAGTATAATAATTATTAAATTGTGGACAGTATGATGTCCCATTATTTATTCCCTGGGAAATACCTCCAAAAGGTCCCATAAAAGTTGAAGAAGAACCAGTTGTTGTTGTTAAGTTTGTACAATCTTCATTACCATGCCAGTTTTGTCGGTATAAAGTTATTAATGGTTGCTGAGAAATAAAATTTATTTATTTTCGAAAAATTATGCATACCTTTTTCTTAAACACTGCAACTATTTTAGCCTGCGAGTTTGAAAATATTACGTAATCTTCAAAAGGCCACACTCTTGTACCCTTTGTATCATGTTCCTCAACTAATTCTCTAAATATGACATCTCCTCCAGGTTCAGATAGACACCCAGATTGACGATGACGTGATTGTAATGCAAACCAATCAAGTTCATGATCAGTATACTTTTGTTGTGGACAAAATGTGGCAAAGACATATTGATCCCTAGTAAGAAAATCTGATAAACAATCAAGAAATAATTTTGGTATTTTAACAGATGACGATCGTTGATCATATTGAAATATTTTTACACGACCCTTAACTTTTCCTGTAGTACGTGCTGATTTTATACAATGTTTCGCGGGACACAGAACCCAAGGACGACTAGCTCTATGATCATTAAAAAATATTAGAAGCTTTCTTCTTTCTATCGGACTACAACAGAAACCGTTGGTATACGAATTTTCTCCCTGAGACTTGCCTCCTCCAGAATTAGAATCATCATTTGGACTTTTTGCAGATTCCTTTGCGCTTAATCGTGTTGTTCCTTCTCGAAAACCATCAAGGAGACATTTAATTTCTTCGGGATTTTGAACTCCACACCTTCGCATTACCAACATTCCGAGCTCGAAATGTTTGTTTATCAGAGATCGTTCAGTATCACCAGGCAACTCTTTGATCAATTGGACTACTTCGGGTAACGCTCGAGGCACCCAAGAAACCACGTAGTAGCTGCGAGGTGGGGGCAAGACTGCGTTTACAGATTGCGTCGGCATCTGGACATTCCAGCCAGAGAGACCATCCATAGGATGATGACAAGCGGCAGCTACCATCGACATGCTTCAAAGTTGTATACACCAACTCCTCTGTACTCCAAGTAAAAAAAAACCTATCTAAAATTCAAATGGCGATTACAGTGGATGATGCCCTTAAGTTCTTTATAATATATTAAATGATATACGAATACAGCTTTATGCATGAAACAGTTTACATGTCTTGCACTGGCTTAAGAAATCGCCGGTGCGTGCATGTCTATCGCTCGACACTTACAAAAATAGTGCAAGTTTAGATTAATTAGAAAAATCAAGTGGCTTTTAGAGGTGTCGTACACTGAATTTAAGAATATACTTCGTGGATTTATGATTTGCAGATTTTTGTCTATTTTGTTCAAAGTATTCAGTTTACATATTGACCAGCTTTCGGAGTTGGCGGCGTCCTGATTACTAGAGATCATTTGCAAATTGTGTGATACTATGGTTTCTGTCGACTTAATTTTTATTGTGCAAAATGACTTAAAGGTTGCATGAAATAATAGGGAGCAATTTTAAAGATCTTAAATGTGTGATACATCATTTATATACAAATTAGCGTCAATAAAAATCTCGCCGGCTTGTCTCATTTGATAGCGGCGCCTTCCTTTGTTTAATACTATTTAACACTTTATGGCATGCATGAAGTGGAAAAGGTCCATGCATTGCAGCATGACATACACACTTAAATTAAATTTTTTAATAAGAAAGTCTCAGTAAATTATTACACAGTATAGATCTGCGTAGATATATAAATCGAAGAGGTATACTGAGAGACACTTTAGAGGAAGTTCAGCTTATCAGGTCCAAGAAAAGATTTTGAGAGGCGCTCCTGTTAAGTTTGTTAATGTTGTGCGTCGGGACAGTCCTTTTCTGTTGCGCATTATGAATCGGGTACTTCAGACTGGAGCAGTTTTCAAGTGATTCCATTATCAGG
Source organism: Ichneumoninae sp. B BG-2022a (assembly GCA_030522725.1). Lineage (NCBI taxonomy): Eukaryota > Metazoa > Arthropoda > Insecta > Hymenoptera > Ichneumonidae > Ichneumoninae sp. B BG-2022a. The sequence continues at coordinate 7,921 of JAPYZD010000432.1, forward strand.
TGACTTTCAAAATAAAGATAGATTATTGGTCACAAAAGGCTTTCTGGTGTAATTATTGATCACGTAATGAGAATAGTAAAATTTGAACTGATTTTTTCACCACTGTCGTCTGAAATCGCAATATGGCGGTCCCCAACGACAAACTGATAAAACTTTAACCGCTTTTTACGGCAACATTCATATTTTCCAATTTTAAATTTTCCCATATTCAATTTGTTTCAACTAATGTTGGACGGTAGTACGGGTGTTCCTACGTCCGCATCATTCCATCAGCACCTTAGTGAAGCGAACAGACTCTTCCAATCAAACCCGTACCAGGCGGCCGCAGCAGGCGTACCCTCTTTTGCTCAACATCTTCATGCAAGTTCAGCCTTACAACAGCACCCTGGCAATGCTGGTGCAGGGCTCAGTCAACAATGTATATTGCCACAAATTCCACACGGTCTGACAAGTGTTGCTGCTCTATTCGCATCCTCTCCTTTGTTGAGTGATGATCTTAAAGTGGCAGCCGCAGCTGCAGCAGCCGCGGCTCAATCTCGGGGAAAGAAATCGCACAGAGCAGAACCAGTACCCCAATCTGGTTTTAAAGGCGTTAGGTAAAAGAAAAACTTTGACAATTTTTTTTTTCCAGTTGGAATTCGAGAATGAAAGCCTGGTTGGCATTTTATGTCACCGAAAATGGAGAGCGTAAATCAAAAACATTTTCAACTCGAAAACTAGGCATGGAAGAAGCCCGAATGCAGGCTATAACATTCTGCAAACAAAAGCAAGATCAACGGCGAGAAGCTCGAAAAAGGTAATTACACAAATTTGAAAATATATATTGTCCCATTCTATAGAAATAGAGGCCTACAAAGTCAACATGGTAATATTGATAAGCTGAGCTCTGATGAATCAATACTCGGTTCCCCCAGTTCTTCTAGTGAGAAATAATTTCTTAATAGAAACATTTTTTTTCTATAGTGCAACAACAGCAACAAAGACAACAACAGTCGGCGATGCGTTGTGGTTATCCGACAGTACCTGGCATGAGTCTTGCAAGTTCCTTGCTTTCGTCATCGTCATCATCATCAGGATCGAATCAAGTAAATTTTAGTATTATTTTTCTCATATATCTTGTTTTAGCCTGCTCCTAATGGATCTGAGATTGCTTATGTCCCCATTGTTCCTATAGCCATGGACATGATAGAAAAGTCTGGATTATTACAGCCATTAGAGCTGAATGTACTCCCCCCATGTCAACATTGTAACAAACAACCATATCCATTCTTAATGATTGTTTCGGAAGGCCAAGAACAAACTTATAGTGGAAGTAGTATAATGAGCCTAGCGTCACATTCTTCAGTTACCAATGTCGTACCCGGTGATGGAGCAAATAATGCATCTGCTGGCGGTATGACTGGTCAAATAAGTCGCATAGATACTACGACAAATCAAAATGGAGGAGGAGGAGGAGGTGGAAGTGTGGATTCCATGCGATCGCAATCAGCAAATGGTAAGTTGAAAAAAAAAAAAATTTTTTCAAGGCTCCTCCCTTTCCTTATGTCAAACTGGCACTACTAACGGTAGTGAAGGTTCAGCTGATCGATCAACTGATGATCTGTTAGATGGTGTTGTTAGCGCACCAGGAAGTCAACCATCATCATTAGAAAACCATCTTCTTGTGGATTCTTCTAATAGAGTAACAGCTCAGCAGCAGGGTGTTTATTCTGATCAGTTAATTATCAATCATCATTCTCTTAAATTAGGAGGAGTAGGAGGACCGTCGTCCGGGCCCGAACCCTCGGATATCAATAAAACAGGAACAATAACAACAACTAATTCAATGGCTACCCACCAAGCCTCCGCAGGTGGCTATCATAATATTCATTATCATCATCTTGGTGGTCATAGTGGTAATACCGGACAAACGACGACTACGGCGACGACGACGACAACTCAACAACAACAAGGAGGTGGTCCTGGTCCCCCCAATAATCCCTCTTCCTATAATTTATCCGAGAATACGTCATCAACAATACTTTCCATGACTGGACAATTGCATAATGCGCATAACCTATTGCAGCAGCAGCAACAACAACAACAACAACATCATCATCCGAACTTAGCAGGGGAAGCAGCAGCAGAACTTCTACGCATGCAACACGCAGGTATGCATGGCAATAATAATAATAATAATATTAATAATAATAATAATAATAATATCTCTGATGATGACGATGATGATGATGACGAAGATGATGATGATACTGATGATGATCATCATCCAGGAGGTTCCTTATTAATTGATGATAATAATAATAATAATAATAATAATAATATTGGAAGAATAAATAATCACCTTGCAAGTGCATTCAGGCTGAATAATAGTATATCTTCAAATGTTGATGATAGTGGGGGGGAGATTGATGATGAAGTTTAAGTTTTTTTCTTTTTTCTTCCGCTCTAAAATTCTTCTATTAAAGATTTCATTGTTTCCTTATATCACTTCTCCTCCTTTCTTCTTCTATTCCAACTGTATTTTTCTTTTTAATTTAAAAAACCCACCTTGTATGAATAGTACGTGTCTTTAGAAAAAAGTCACTTCCATTAGCTCCACAAAGATTTATGTCTCCTGGAAATGATTATTATGTCAGAAGATGCCTCAAAATAAACAGCTCACCTGCAAATGATGAGTTCCAACCAGTAAAGCTAAATGGAGGCGGTGACACTGGAACTGCTACATTGATACCAACTTGTCCAGAGTTAACGCACGATTGAAATGTTTGTGCTGCTTTACCATCATTAGTGAATATAGATGCACCATTGCCCTATGTATATGTTTTTCGGTTTCCTGTTGATGTTGCGCTTCTTACATAAGTATTGCTATTAATCAGATTTATAGCTTCTTCTAATGAGGATACTTCAAGTATTAACAAAGCGGGAGCAAAAAGCTCTTTGCGATGAATGTCTGTGTTTCTTAGTGCTCGCATTACGGTCGGCCGCATGTAACATTTTTTTTTGGCACTACCGCTACTTGTACCATCTAAAAGCAACTCAATTTCTTTATTCCTTTCAGCCTGATACACTTATTGCGGAGTTATCTTAAATTTATCTTACCTCTTTTATCAAAGCAGCTGCTTTTTCGCGCGCGGCTTGAGAGATCATAGGACCAAAGTCGCTTTCAGCTCCAGAGCCAACTTAAGTATTATGCATCTACTCAGAAAGCTAACCCTTCAAATTTTGTGCGGCGTGCACAATTTCATTCACGAAATTTCTGGCTTCATCAACCAACACTGCAACGGAGATTGCCATACATCTTTGACCTGCCACCCCTATGAATTTTATTATTAATCCAAACTTAATCTACCAAACGCTGCTTTGCTAATAGAATTTGCGGCAAAAGATTCATCTGCATCAGGCATCACAACTGCGTGATTTTTTGCCCCCATATTACATTGCGCTCGTTTTCCATTTTGCGCACACTAATCAACATTCCAAATTTAAGCAGTATGCAATTACTCACTAATTTGTATATAGATGTTCCAGCAACGTTACCGCCAACAAATGAGACTGCTTGAACATCCGGATGCTCACATATTCGAGTAACTGCCTCATAATTTCCATTCTGACTAATTTACACCAGCTAAAGAATACCCACAACAATATTCAGAACCCCTTCAGGGAGTTTAGCCTGATTACAAAGATGAGCAACCATCATGGCTGATAATGGTACTCGTGGTGAAGGTTTAAGAACAAACGTGTTTCCTAATGCAATTGCAAGGGGAAACATCCACAGCGAAATCATGCATGGATAATTGAAAGGAGTGATGCCAGCACAAACGCCAAGCGGCACCTTAGCCGTCATGATATCAACATTTTTAGCAGTTGCTGATTGGAGAGATAGTCCGATTAGCTGTTGCGGAGCACTTAATGAGTAATCAATTGCGTCGAGACCACGCATCACTTCAGAAAAAGCGTCCTTCAATGTTTTTCCATTTTCAATCGTTATTACTTTGGCCAGCCTTGTTATATTTTCCTGCATACACCTCCGCAAATCTCGGATGTAACCCAGACGCTCGAAAATTGGTAAATCTCGCCAGGAAATGAAGGCATTGCTCGCTGCAGCAACAGCGTCATCGACTTCGCCGGTAGGTGACTCTGGAGTTAAAGCCAGGTGTTGACCTGTGGCGGGATCGAAAACTGTCTCAGCTGCCACAGAAGCTGCAGAATCTACAAATCTACCATCAATGAAGTTTTGGACGTGGCCAGTGTAGCCTATACCAAAATGTGTTGCTTTGGCTGATGAAAAGCTGCGATAAAGTAAATTGCGCCAAGTTCTTAAGAGCATGATGCTAAATCACAATAGTGGTAATAAACTTTGACAGCGCTTGAGGCGCAAGCGCCAAAAATTGCGCAGTCTCTGAAGGTTTGAAATTTTTTGCAAACATTGTCATTTAATAATTAAAAAAATTATATGATCTGAAAAACATCTCATGTTCCCATGCAATGATAGTTTGCAAGCTTTATAAGAGGAATGCTCGCGGAAAAATTTTTTATGATCATTGAGCAGAGTGCTTAGCAACTTCATCCGATAACCAAGTTCCAGTTATTGAAATAAATTCAAAAAGTCCGAGAGAGTATCGCCATTTATGTACGGGGTCATTATACCATACTTTTATTAAATGCTCTCTTTCTGCACTCATAACGTCGGCGCCGAAAGTTTTCCAGAGATTTAAGAATACAAACTTCGCTTTAAGCTTTCCTATCTTAGCAGAAATATCACTCGAATCTGCAGCTTCCTTTACTTGAAGGAAAACGTCGTCTGAAAATTCTTCCATTTCCACCATAGCAACTTCCTTGCCATAGTGTCTCTTTTCCAGGTCTTGCACTACACCTGACATAGCGACGAAACTAGGTACTGAAAGAAAGACGTCTCTGACATCATTACAGAATTGCGAAGGTAGTGCAAGTGCAGAGGCGACAGGCAAACACAAACCGGTTTCAAGAGATAGTAGTTCTTCCATTTGGTCTTTGTGTCCAAGGACCGCTCTCAGGCGGACGCCCATATCCCTCTTATATGATTCTGGCAAGGCATAGACGTAAGATGTCAAGCAAAAGGGGAATGAGCCAGAGATATCTACATCACCAGCACTGTCAAGATCAATAGCTCCACAGGCCTTTGTAATGACTTCACGTACAAATCGAATCCATGGAATACTATTTTCCCACTTAGCCAAATGTTGTTGTGAAGAAAAGTTTGGTGGAATCCCTGCTATAATCTCTCTTAACGTACGAGAGTGCTGCTGCTTTACTTTATTCGATAGTTGTTGTGTAAGCTCAGTAATCTTAGTCTGCAGAGCTTCTGGGGTATTATATTTTCCCGAGCCCACTGCTCCTTGAATTCCACCAGATCTAACGCTAGACCCATAATCATGAACTCGTAATATCTCACTTGGCGCTATATACTGCTGCTCACTCTTAATTATTTCTGGAGGTTGCCCTCTTTTAAATCGCTCCTTACGAAGAAGTGCTATAAGATTCGCTTGGTCCAATGAAGTGGTGTTTGACTGGTTAGATTTCAGCGGTAACTCAGAAACAACGTGCTGCGCGCCAGCGACTTGTGTACATATATAAACTATTAGAAAAAAAAACAAATAAGATGGCAAAAACTTTTTAATGATTCCCATGTGAAACAATGCATGCTTATTTTAACACATAGGCAAACCAGAATCAGCAGACACTATGATGTTGAAATCTCAGAAACTTCTAACTAACCTTATTCAACAATTTTGCACCATATATAAAGCATCGGCGGCGGCGGCGGCGCCATTATGCCGATCATATGGCGCAACTTCGCACTATTGGGCAAATCAAAGACCCTCAGTATATTCTGAGATGGATATTGAAGAATGGGTAAGAGCCTTCCCTCAATTAGGAGGCTATGAAAAAAAAGGTATATCTATATTGATTCTAATTGCTTGCGTCATATCTTAAGCAACCTACAAAAAACTGTATAGGTTGTAAGACACAAAATTTGTAGATGTGCAGAAATGGCGGAATGCTTTTGACACATATGATCATGATAGTGACGGATTTATTTCACCGGCTGATTTTCAAAAAAATCCTAATTTACCATTACAAAAAGTTGCTTTATTAAAAGGTATGATATCAGCAATAATTTTTCTAACTAAATAATAATTACTTAAGCTACAACTTTTTTTTTTTACACTAAATATTATTCTAATGCTATTTTTTACAACTATTTTTGCAATTGCTATTTTTTTTCCATATTACGTCAGTTTTTATAAATTTTGTCAACAAATTTTATTTAAGCAACATCCAATTTTATTTCAGTAGTAACAAATTTTGTATATTAAATTTCTCTTTAGTACTAATAAATTAAATTTTAGAAAAATTTTTTTTTCATCAATCACAACAAAATCTGTAGTTTTTTTTTTTTTTTTTTTATTTCAATAAAATATTTAGTGATGAATTTTATTTCAGTATCAACAAATTCAATATTAGATGTCATGAATATTGTTTTAGCAAGTTTAAAATGAATTTCAATAATATTTATTTTGGCAGTTATATTATTTTTTAAAAAATTAAATTCAAAAAAATTAATTTAAGAATAAAAAAACTAATTTGAAAAATAAAAATTTTAAATTAATTTACAAGAAAATAATTTTAATAAATTATATTTCAGAATGTGACAGAGATAATAATAATTTAATTGATTTTGGTGAATTTGTTGAAGCAGTATCATCTTTGGATGTAATTGATATTCGTAGAAGATATGAAGGTTTTGATGTTGTTGATATACAATTAGAATTTGAAAAGTTTGCCATACAAGTATGTACAAATTTTATAAAATTATTTTAAGAGTTTGGATAATCATTGTAAACCAGTTATGAAATTGCCACAATTAAAAAAATTAATGCAATATTGTGAATGCATATGTGTAACAGATAAAGATGCGAAACAATTATTGCTCGAAATTGATATAGGTAATGATGGTGCAATTGATTTTAATGAATTTAAAAATGTAAGTCTTATTATTTTTATTTATTTTTTTTCAGTGGTTACATAGAACAACAAGATAATCGGAATAAAATTTTCAAAATAATATAATATATTTAAATAATTATTGGAATTTAATAATTTTAAATAAAAAAATTTCAAATTAAGTAAAATTTTGAATTATAATTTTTATAATGTAGTTTCTGTTTTTAGTGAGGAATATTTTTTAAGTTTTAAGAGATGAAGCACATGCTATATATTCTCGATGTTTAGTATTATCAATTTGACCAGGTTCAAGCTAAGGAAATTCAATTATTCTAGATCTCTTACTGGTTCTTTTGAAAATATTTTAGAAGCACATTCAGCATTTGCACATTCATACAAACATGCTTCATTCTCATCAGATGGTATTGATTTGCATTTTGTTAATGCACAAATATTACTAGCCTTTTTGAAAAATTTATAAAAACACAACTCCTACTTCTCGATATAGCGAATATCCTTGAGAACCAGTAGCAGCAATTGCTTCATTAAAATAGATAAAAGTAATTATGCTCAAAAGAAAAACCCGTTTCATCAGGTTGGGTGTTCTGCGCATGCAGTTAACCTAGCGCATACTTAAAAAAAAGCTATTCTTATTTAGTTTACAGTATAAATAAAGCCATGCAACAGAACATTTTCGCATTGTAAATTTTCAACTTTTCACATTTATAACCAAGCAACAATAAAAAGCAATTTAGTGTGTTGGTAACAAGGTGTGTCGCAGAAGAATCTGCCGGATTATTGCATGAAGTTATGGTCAGTCCATCTAAAGAATGTAACAAGTGCGCCGATTAAAATAAAAACCCCCATTAAGTCTCTTAATTGACTAAGTATCTTTTGCTCGCAATATATATTTTCGTTGGCAGATTTCGATACTAATAAAAACCACCATTAAAAAAAAAGTCTCTCAATTGACTCAGTATTTTTTGCTCGCAATGCATATTTTCGTTGGCAAATTCCGATACTTCTTTACTTTGATCATTAATTTATAAAAAAGCGGCGCAATCATCGTGTGTATAAAAATTTGTCAGCTTTGGGACAATTATTAACAAGAGATGCACAAAAGAGCGTATATTATAAAATATAAATATGATCCAGATGTCAATACATTTTCAGATGCAAAAAATTTCGTTTGATTAATTTGATACTATAGCCGCTGCGGCGGAAGAGCAGGGCAATTATTATGCAAATGATATCCACCTTTAATGCCGCCGCCGCTGCAAAAAATTTAAATTTGTCAGAAGAACAAAACTCAACATCAATAGGATCATCTGAAATAAGCAGCAGTGATTGCATTCCAAATAAGGATAAGGATTTTAGCCCCCCACATACAGATTTACAGGCATCATTGCAGTTAGAGAATTTGTTAAAATTTAAATCTCGTGCAGAATTAATTGCAATTTTGCAAAGAACAATTTCATCTATAGATAATATGAATCAAGCACTTCTAGATTATAAAAATGAAAAAAATCAAATTAAAATTCAAAAAGAGTAAGAAATTATGAATTATATATTTTGATAAGAATTTTAATGGAAAATATAAAAATTATAATAAAAAATGCAGCAATATCACGAAATGCAAATTTTCCTGATTTACAAAATATTTTATTTGATTCTTCATTTATTTTAATTGAAAAAGCATCAGAAGAAATTTTCCCACAAGTTATAAGTATTTTAAATAATATATACTCTCGAGTTAATAAAACAATGGTAATATTCATAAAAATTATATTAATTTTTCAGGAATCACCTGAGAAAAATAAATTATCTTTTATTCAAAAAATTCAAGAACGTTATTGGCAAGCTGATAATCAACAAATAATATCTTCTCCTCAAAAATCTAATAAAAATATTAATAATAATAATTATAATATTAATTATAATAATAATAATAATATAAATCACGTGAGAAATTAAAAAAAAATAAATATAAGTTAGGCTAATAAATGTTTAGAAGAAATTGAAAAAGATGAAAAATTTATAACAACATCTTCTTCATCTTCTTCTTATGATGGTATGTTATAAACAATTTAAATTTTTTTCTTAAGATTTTAAAACAACTCACAAATCCCTATCAAATATAAATGATAATATCCCAATTAAACAAATGAGTTCCCATATTTTATCCAATCAAGAAATATCAAGTAATAAAAATATAAATAATGAAAATAAAAAATATAAAGAAATATTGAATAACGAAATATTGAATAACGAAATATTAAATAATATTATTGAATATGATAGTGATACAACAGATTCAACAACTTCATTTAAATCAACAGAAATAAAAGAAACAATTATATTAAATGTGAAGTTAAAAATCAATAATCATATTGAAGGTTAGTTTTATTTTAATTTTTTTTTTTTTTTTTTAGATCTGAAAGTATTAGCAACTGAAACAATTTCTGAATGTGTTGAGAAGTTTTATAAAAAAAATCCATTTAAATCAAATATAAAAGATTCTTTAATTTCTTATCTTGAAAAAGTTGAAGAAAATGCAACAAAATTTCCAGTAAATATAGAGCTTACCTTATCTGATTTAATTTGATATAAAATACATTGCATCTTTTATTAATTAATGAAATTATATAATTAACTTACCAAAAAAATTATGTTGATTTATTTTATTTTGTAAAATAAAATTTTCTAAAGGACCATTTTTTGAATTTTCTGCGTGATCATTTTTTGGATCTTCTATTGGACTATTTTTTGAATTTTCTGCGTGATCATTTTTTGGATCTTCTATTTGACCATTTTCAATAAAAGATTCATCAGAATCGATATCAAAAATCTTTTTATTTTTTAAAGTTGTTTTCTGCTCTTGATTAATTGATGAAACTGAATTTTCATTTAATTTAGATTCGTCCAATAATTTTTCTTCTTCGTCATTATTCTACTAAATTTGAATATACATTTCGTACATGAATCGTAAGTTCCTCTCCTGTATCCATTTCTCTGAATTGAGGAACTCCAAAATTATTTGCCTAGTGATTTTTCTCAATTTGTGTATCAAATTTACAGTTCGTGTATTCAGCGCACTATTTGACTGTTGCATCCTTGGAGGTTGAAGAATTCTTACTTAAGGAAAGTTTTTGATGGAATTACTTACTATTCGGAACATCTAATGGTGATGCATTCTCATGCGTTTCATATAGATCGGCAACGGTACTTCTAACGCCTCTCTTAATATAATTGATTACTTGACTCAGATAATCTCTTCCAAAGCGCATGCCTGTTGACAATTATCACAATGTGTGTCGCTTCTTTACGCTTTGAAGGGATCATTTGCACATAAATATTTTTACATGTGGTCGTAGTACTTAACAGCAGAGCAAAGAAAATCGTGAACTCACAAAAGGTCTTCATTTATTTAATTTAATTTTCTATTGAGGGCGGGTGCAGAAGAACATAAAATATTACATGAAGTCAATCATGGCGGTAGGAAATTCCATTGCAATTTTTTGGCGTTATTACTTGTGTGCAATTTTACTAATGCCAATTTATTGCAACAAAGTAGAGATGTTTCATCGCCACTTATTGACACCAAGTCACTCCTCATCAGAGCAGCTTGAAACGAAAAAAAATGCTGCTGGTGTCGGTACCATTCTTCCAATTGATCGGCTGAAGCTTACAATGCGCGCATCCAAAGGTGCTGCGTTATGGCGAATGATTCAACAACACAATGATATGGAAGGCAGACAGTTTGATAGAGAAGATTCAATGGAAAGATTATTATATATAATATCTTTAACGTCATTACAAAGGCCAACTGAAATTAAATGTAAGATTTCAGAAATTTATTTTTAATTTAAGTTTTTCCTGGATCTATGAAAAAATATGAAGACCTTATAGACAAAAATAGAGATATAGCTAACGTTGTTATAACTAGTAAGAATTTTAGAAATAAAAAAAAAAAAATAGAAGTTGGACAATGGTTAATGAGAAGTTTAATCAATGAAAAAAAAAAACCAGAGAAAAATAATTTAGGAATGTTAACAATTGATGATATTAATAAATTTCGAGTACTAAGGAGCATAGCACCAATTTTATGTCGATTAAATAATCAGATTTTTAATTCAATTTTGGGGGAATGTCAATATACAAATATAAGTGAGTTGTTCTTTTATATTAAAAAAAAAAAACAGATTTTACATCACCATATATTTACAATCATCCTTCTTTCAATATAGATACTTTTAATATTTTTTAATTAATTGAATTATAGATTTAATCAAATTTTGGTAAATTGAATTTTGTTGTTATACTATTTTCTTTTTTTAATAAATTTATATTTTTCTCAAATGGTAAATAAAGTTTATCATTACTATTATTTTTATTCATTTTATTTGATATTTTATTATTTAAATTGAATTCATTATAAAATTGTTGTTGTTGATATTCGATTGATTTATTTTCCCAATAATCTCTTTCATTTAAATCAATCATTTTATTATTTAAATGAAATTGCTCTCTTTGGCAAAGTTGAAATTGTTGCCGTTGATGCTCTGCCTGTTGCCGTTGTTGTTCTTCTTCTTCATGACATAATTGAAGTTGTTGATCTGCCTGACGACATTGTTCTTGCTGTTGTGTGTTGCAGCATCGATCAAATCCGTCGAATTCTGTAATATCGCTCGCAGTGTTCACAAATTGGATTTCTTTGGCTTTGATGGTAGATTCTAAACTCGGAGGTGGCGGTGGTGGTGAAGTTGTCAATTGATTTTCAAATTTAACATCATCACTAATTTTAAAATTATTATTTTTTCTTTTAAAAAAAATTGGAATTTGGATAGGATTGCGTGAAGTAGTATTTCGTCTTGGTTTTATTGATTGTTTTTGTGATTTAAATGAAATAAATGAAGCAAGTTTTTCCTTGGCACTTTGAACAATTGATACTGGTTTTTCTTGCTCAAGACGTGATTCTAAATAATTTAATTGTTGTTGTTGTTGATTATATGAATAATTATTATTATTATAATTATTATAATTATGATTATTATTATTATTATAATAATAATTATTATTATTATATTTGTTATCATAATTATTCGTTTTGATATGATCATAGTAATTATAATTTTTATTGTTAATATTATCTAAATAACTATTTTTATGAATATCATTGAAATTATAATCCATCTGTGAATACCCAGATTGGAGGTTTTTATTAATCGGCATCCGTGGTTGAATTTGGGACATCATTTCTTGGTACATTTTATCTTTAGTACTTACAGACATAAGCTGTCCGGGGGACATTAATTTTGTAGACATACGATGTTGTTGGGACATCATTTTTTGAGACATCAGTTGTTGTTGAGTCATATCGGGAGAAATAAATTTCCCAGACATTAGATGCTTTTGGGACATATGCTGTTGGGACATAACCTGCTCAGATAGTATTGTTTCGTAGGTCATATGTTGTTGAGATAATGGTTGTTGCGACATTGATTTCTGGGACATCAATTTATGAGACATTATATCTTGATACATTTTCTCCTGTGACATTAATTTCTCTTCAAACATATGCGGTTGTTGGGACATTATATTTTTGCCCGACATATGTTGGGACAATGGTAGTTGGGACATTGATTTCTGAGACATTAATTTATGAGACATTATATCACGGTACATTCTCTCCTGTGACATTAGTTTCTCTTCAAACATATGCTGTTGTTGGGACATTATATTCTTGCCTGGCATATCTTGTTGAGATAATGGTAGTTGGGACATTGACATTTGGGACATTAATTTATGAGACATTATATCTTGGTACATTTCTCCTTGTGACACAACTATTTCTTCCGGCAAATGCTGTTTTTGGGACATTACTCTCTCTCCCAACATATTCTGTTTTTGGGACATGATTCTTTCTTCCACGATATGTTGTTGTTGGGCCATCATTTGATCTTCTGACATATGTTGTTCTGAGGACATCATTCTTTCTTTCAACATATGCTGTTGTTGGGACATTATTTCTTCATTCAACATATGCTGTTGTTGGGATAAAATTTTTTATTTGTTCTTCTGACATTTGCTGTTGTTGGGGCATTAATTGTTCAGCTGACATAGGCTGTTCTTGGGACAAAATTTGTTTCGCTGACATATGCTGGTTTTGGGACACCATTTGTTCTTCTGACATGTGTCGTTGTTGAGACATTAATTGTTCCGCTGACATATGCTGTTGTTGGGATAAAATTTTTTCAGCTGACATGTGTCGTTGGTTTCGCTGACATATGCTGTTTTTGGGACATCATTTGTTCTCCTGACATGTGTTGTTGTTGAGACATTAATTGCTCTTCTGAAATGTGGCTTTGTTTGGACAAAGGATTTTGGAACATTGTAGAAATCATTTGTTCTGAATTGGAATATAATTTCTCTATAGTTTCTTTAGATAATGATGAATCATTCACTACATCATTAAGAATTTCAGATGATTGCTCAAGATTTTTTATGCCTGATACGTATTGTTTACCAGGTCTTGCATAAGACGGTACTTCCTCAAAAGACTTATCAAATCTTGTTGGTATATCTAGTTTTCGTCTACCTTTTTCAATCGATGTCGTACCACATGTCCCAATTGCACGTACTACGGAATTTATGCTTGATGGTATATTTGCGGCATTCATCATTTGATTGAAGAGAGACCAATCAGTAGTAAAATTATCATCTTCTGTTGCAGCAGCGGGAACAGACGGGGAGACATATTGTCTTTCTATCATATCATTATTCATCAGATTCAACATTTCACATGAGGAAGATTTCTGAGTTTTTGTTGTTTTATCAAATTTATCTATTTTTTCCATATTTTTTTTTTCGAGGGATTCTGCTGACAAATCATCACACCTTAAAAGTTCTCTACTACTAGCAACAGTAGTAATGGAAGGTACATCTTTAATAGAATTACAATTACTATTTTTTTTCGCGAAATTCAAGAACGTAGCTTCTAGGTTTTTCAATCGGTTCAAAGCAATCTGTATAAGGAATTTGAAAAAATTATAGTCAGAAACCTACATATTTTCTGAATTGAAGATCATTACCGATGAATTCCCGTAAAACAAGAAATTCAGCTGTACTCAGAGGTTTTAATGACCGTTGAGTTTTCGAACCCGTAATTTGTTCAATCATAGCAACCATGGCTCGCAATGCAATTTCTAATTGTGCAATTACTGTTATACCGATTAGTAATGTTTGCGTTGATGTCCCACCAGAATTATTAAGAATACGAAGTGTTTCTAATCCATCTACGACCAAAACTAATTATTGAATATATATGGGACACGGTGTCATGAAAATGGGACATAGAGCCGTATGCGGGACATAGTGCTATGCATGAGACTTAAAATTGCTATAAATAATTGTGCTTTATGCAAGGCAACAATTTCAATTCAAGGAATTTAATTTGGGACATAGTACTACTATTAATATCAGAGATATACTAATAATTTGGACACACTGATATTTGGGACATGCTTATATTTGAGATTTGATTATTACTAAATATAGCTGTATATGAGACACAGAACACCACTCTACATATATGAAATATAGGCGTATATTTTGAATTACTTAAAATATAACATACTTTGTAATGCAGATATTGCTGTATCGATATCTGTATTCCATCGAGATTTTTGTCCTGTTGGTTTATCTAGAGTTTCAATAACATCGGCAGCTTGTCCTTCCAATAACAAATCATTGTCAATTTCACTTTTGATTAAATTAGTAATATCAATCTCTACGTAATTAAATATTTAATTGTCCACATACCTGTAGCAATCCCAGGTAACGTATTAGTTATTGATTTTATCCAAAGATCAACAGTTATTGTATCTTCTTCTTCATATTTATGTAATGAATTATTTTTTCTAGGTGTTTGAATTTGTTGATTACTTGAAATCAGATTTTCTACTGATTGAACATCATTTTTTTCTAATTCTTCTTCTATAACCGCTGACATACTACCCTGTTATGTATATTAATTACTCCACATTAAAAAAAAGTGGTAAGAATTTTTGACATGGCAGATATTTTTGTATCTATTAATAACATTACTCGATTATCATTATATTTATTTATTAAACCAATCAACTTTAGTTTTAATCGTTTCCCAATATGAAATTTGGGACAAATATTACATTTAAAACAACATTTTGGTTTAATATATTCATTAAATAAATTAGGTTGTCCCAAACGTATATCATAAATATTTAAAATTTTTTTTTTAAAATTTTTAAAACTTTCATAATCAGATGATTTTAAATTCATAAAATCAAATGCAATTGGATCTCTTATAATACATAATAATACCTAGAAATTTTTTACTTTTTTGGGACTTACATTATGAATTAAATCAGAAGATTTATTTATTAATGACAAATCATTATTTATACGAAAGGCTAAAAGTAATTCAGGTATTGCATTTGTTTGTATTCTAAAAAAAATTTTTTTTTTTTTTTTTTTTTTTTGATAGAATAAATTTTTTGGATTGATGATTAAATTAATTTCTCTTAAATTTTTTAAAATTGAACAATTTAAATTTTTAATTATATTTTTATTGAAAGTATTTATTGATAAATTATTATTAAAATTAAATTTAGAATATTCTGTAAAATCAGCTTTAATTTTAATTTTAATAATTTTTTCATTTATTAAATATAATTTTGCATAAACATTTAAATAAGTTATTTCTTTTATACCCAATAATAAAAATAAATTTTCTTCATTATTTTTAAAATATCTTAAATCAATATATAAATCTAAACAATCATTTTTATTTGTCATTCTAAAAAAGAAATAAATTTCTTTTTTTTTTACCTGCATTTTATTAATGTATTATTTTTAAATTTAATTAATTTTAATCCATTGCTCGATATTGTCCCAATTATTTTTTTTGCGTAACCAAAATGAATATTTTCCTCAATTCCCTTAAATGATTTAACTAAATCAAAGCAATTATGTGTAATTTCCGACACTGTCCCAGAGTCAAATATGCATTTGGGAAATACAGATGAAATCAAATTTACCCAATTATTTAATTTATTTTTTAAATTGCTAGATTCTTTAAATTCCTCTATAAAATAACAACCTCTTAATCCATATAAAATTGGTAATTTTACATTTTCTTTATTTGAAAAATTTAATTCTAATGTTCTTTCCCAATTATTAGATTCGAGTGATTCCCAATCAATAATTGCCAAACGAGTAGTATTAAATAATCCTTTACGAGGAGAACGCCAACCTCGTCCAATTTTACGACAATTTGGGACAATTAAAATAAGGCATGGTGGATTTATGGGACAACTTTTTGGAAATAGAAATACACTGTCATATATTTTTGGAAATATTGAACCAGAGACTTGACAATAATTATCTTTAATTTGAGCATTTTTTATAAAAATAAATGATAAATTTAAAAAATCATTTATGAATCTTTCAACTCCCTGACAAAAAAATATAGGATTACAAAGAAAAAAACTTTTTTTGTTTTCATAAATTGATTTTATATCTAAAGAATATGCATCTGTCATTACAATTGGTTCTGATAATAATCCATGACGACTTATTAATAAATCTGGCAAATTTGAATCAGATAAAATAATTTTTTTATCGTTCTTAGTCGGGAGTAGAAACAATATATTAATACTTGGTAAATTAAATTCGCATATTTCGAGTCTACCAATAATTTTATATCGAAATTTTTGATAATTTTCGAAATTAAATTCAACTCTATCATAATCTTTTTTTCTTTTATGCCAATTTTTTCTTAAAATAGGTTCGGGAGTACAAACTCGATCTAAATTATTAGAATAATGAATAAAATCAATTTCTTCATCACAAAATTCAGTATATTTATTTTCTCCACAACAATTCAATAAGCTTTCTATAGAAATATTTTTTTTAATATTTTTAAAAAAATTACTCATAATATTAAAATTTTTTTGATTTAATTTTGGCAAATGACAATTTAATTTTTTTATAATTGACAAATTTGTTATTTCGTCAGAAAACAAATTTAATTTTTGTGCTATATTTATAAATTCCGTCATATGTGTTTGACATAAAGATGATAATGATTTTTTTTCATATTTAATTTCATTAAATTTAATCTTTTTATCATGTATTATAGATGGGAGACATTCTGGAGTTAAACAATAAGAATAATCTGGGACATATAAATTTGTATTTTTAAAAACAATTCCATTATATATAATTAACTTATCATTATCGTCCCAAAATTCTGATGATAATGTATGCCATAAACTCCCGGTCGTAACAAATAATTTATTTAATTTATTATCTGTTGTAATTTCCCAAACACATGAATTTATTTTCTTCTTAAGTCTACATTCACAATATGATAAATAATGAAAATTTGGGACATCATCATTATTATTAGGCTCTTGAGATAAATCGTATGGTGAGAGGTCAATTTGTTGTAAATCAATTTGGGACAAATTTAAATTATTAAAATTAATATTTTTAAAATCAATTAAATTTTTTATTTCATTTATATTATTACTTATATTTATAACTTCTAGTTTTATATAAAAATTACCATTATTAAAAAATAAAAAATTATTTTTTTTTTTTTTACATTTTATATTTATTTTATTTTTCATATTTTTTTTAATAATTTCATAATAATCAATTTTAAAATTAATAAATGCAAAATAATTATCCGAAATTTTGATCCAAGCATGTGTCGCAATATCTGATATTGCAACAATAGTTCCAGATATATTCATGTTACAGGAATTAAGATTTGAGGTTTTTGGAAAAGTACAGGGTGTATTTTTTCGCGATTCCGCTAAAAAAATGGCTATTAAATTAAATCTTACTGGAAGGTAATTTCATTTTAAAATTTTTTTTTCTATAGAATCACAAATACTGATAAAGGTACTGTTAAAGGTTTAGTTGAAGGAGAAAGTGATTCAATTAATAATATGAAAAATTGGTTATCAAATGTAAGATTTTAAAATTAGACTCTTTTTAGATTGGATCTTCATTAAGTAAAATACAAAATTTTGAAGGTAATATTATTAATATTAATAAACAACAATATTCATCTTTTGAAATTGTTTAAAAAAAAAAAAAAATAAGTTTTTAATTTTTTATAATACCAGAACCAACAATTTCAATTTTTGCTATTGGTTTACCAGACTGACTACCTAAAGCTTCAATTTTACGTACTACTTCCATACTTTTTTTATTCAATACCTAAAAAAAAAAATTTTTTAAAAAAATTAAAAAAAAAATTTTCAAGAATAAAAAATTTACTTTTTAAATTATTAAAGAATTTTTTTTTTTTTTTTTGAACTTACTTTCCCGAAAACAACATGTTTACCATCCAACCAAGGTGTAGGTACAGTGGTTATAAAAAATTGTGATCCATTAGTATTTGGACCCGCATTAGCCATGGATAATAAACCAGGTACTGTGTGATTAATTTCGAAACTTTCATCATCAAATTTTCCATTAGTGAATATACTTTTGCCTCCTGTACCATCATGATTTGTAAAATCACCCCCTTGTATCATAAAATTTGGAATTATGCGATGAAATGTAGATCCTACATAACTAAAACCTTCTTTATCTCCTTTACATAAAGTCATAAAGTTTAATGCAGTTTTTGGGACAACATTTCCAAATAAACCTATATCAATTCTTCCTAATGGTTGCCCATTATTTGTTACATCCAAATATACCTAAAACAATAAATAAAAATAATAATAATAATAATAATATTATATAAAAGTTTATAATTTACCTCCGCAGTAACTTGTGGATCTTGTTTTTCTGCTGCATAAGCAAATAGAATTAAAATAGAGAAAATAATTAATTTCATTTTTAAAATATAAATAATAAAAAAAAATGTTCTGAAATTTTTATGGGACATAGGGACAGATAAATAATGGATAATTATTTTGAGCCATCAATATTTATAGATAAAAATTATCAATTAATTAATTTTTTAATTCCTTTAGAAAATAATAAAATAATTAAAAAAAATATATATGCATTAAATACAGCAACAACTGATTATGATCTTACAGGACAAATTATATGGCCAGCAGCAAAGATTTTATGTCAATACATTTATACATACTTAAGTTCTAAATTAAAAAATTCTAAAGTTCTTGAACTTGGTAGTGGATGTGGTAAGAAGACAATAATATTTTTTTTTTTTCCAGGTATTTGCGGATTTATAGCTGCAGAATTTGCTTCTCATGTTACATTAACTGATGGTTCAGAAGAATCAATTATACTTTTAAATAAAAACTTTGAATTATTTAAATATGAAAATATTTCTATAAAATTATTAAAATGGGAGAAAACAAATAATGATGAAAAATATGATATCATTATAGGAAGTGATATTATTTTTTGCCATAATTCAATCAATTCGCTTTTATTCACTTTAAAGAATAATTTAAAACTTATGTATGGTAAAGCTTATATTTCTTATATAGAACGTTGTACAAATGTAACAAAGATTTTTTATGAAGAAGCCGATAAACAAGTATTATTAATTGATCATATACAAATAAATCTAAATGAAAAAATTTTTATAATTACTCATAATTATTGACCAGCTTCCTTTTTTTCTTTATTTACACTTTCTGCAACATTTGTATTCACACCTCGGATGTTGTAAGAACTTCTGTCGGTTAATTCTGAAATTTAAAAAAACAATTTTTCATTTTCTCCTTACGTGATAAATCGGAAAATTTTGTACGTCCTTTATCAACAGTTGAAGGTCCACCATGTGAATGAACTCCGGTATATAAGGACTTGTCGTCATGGAATCTCACAGAATCCGCAACGGTGCCAGAAAGTATGGGTCCACTGCTAGATGAAACTTTTTGAACAATTTCTTCTTTAGAAATATTTTTACGTTCCGCAACTAATTGTAAAGCTTTCTCAAACTGTGGGAATGTTATTTTTCGGCTTGCTTTATTTTTGACTTTGGCGAATATAAGATCAACATCAGTTGCGGTAAACTTAGCATCTAGAATCTTGACGTCTTTCAAAAGTTTGACAAATGTGCGTCCGTCCATGTCAACGTTTTTTGCATAAGAATGAAATACATCATTAAGACTCATTTTTGAGGATCGATTGATATGTAATTATACAGGCGAAAATATTTTAAAGCGCCTCTTAGTCGTTGTTACTAGATTAATCTTTTTTATTCAAACTATCTCTAATAGCAGGTGCATGCAAATCCGTTACACGACCGGACTTTACAAAGGCAAAGCAAGACTTTGCCATTAGAGAGAGCCTACAAATATTGAATTAAATTATTCTTTTGTTGGCGGCGCAATCGAGCGATACAAACTTACCAATAAATATTCATAAAGAACAGACACAATAGTAGATAAGCGAACATTAGCGTTTCAGGATTGCAGTTAAATCTAGCTCTTTCTATGTCCTTAAGCATAGGGACCAAAATTAGCTTCCCAAAACAATAAAGTCTAAAATAAGCCCAAACCGTTATTAGCACCATGCCCGTCATAAATGCCGTTACACGATACGTTGTGTCAACAAGTGTCTTGCAACCAGAGGTGAGAATATCACAACAATCGTGCGTGAACATCAATAGAGTACCAAGTGGTAGATGTTGCGCAATGTAACCAAATCCTAGTAGTTGTAATGCCAAAACTATTTGCACACATGACTCTGATACACTCGTTTCATGATCGTCAATAAGGAGAAAGAATATTGATGCCAAATGAAATCCTGCATTAGAAAAGAAATAATATCGCATAAACAAATAAGTTTTTGAGCTCAAAACTTCTGAGTCTTTAAGTAATGCAGCTTCAAAGTCGGTCAGAGAATTTTGTGGGAATGCTCCTGTCCCACCAAGAGATTCAGGAAAAAATGGCTCGAGAGAAAAGATTTTGTAAGCTGTATATGTGACTGTTGCAAAATAAAGACATTGAAAGAGATTATGAGAAAAACGAGATACTTTTATGTCCCAAACACGTTTTGTACTTCTTCTAAAAAAAGTCAAAAATATATTCGGCTTACCCTTGTATTATAAAATAACGACCAACGGGAGCTGTTACTTTAACAAATAAATATCGAATCACCACAAATGCAGCTGCTATAATTACACTGCGCCAGAAGTCTAATAAACTAGGACATTCTTTTGTTTTTGTTGAATCGCAATAAGTGCGAGCATTACGAAATAGAGTATACGCTAATGGAACAGCAACCGTTGAGATACATCCCAAAACAGATACGAATACCGAACGTGATTTCATTATATCGCACGAAAGCCGCGTCGTAACGCGGACCTTTTAGATTTGATATGTCTGAAAGCCGTGTCCCAGGATCATTATCTGCCGCTAATGTATAAATTTGGTATGTGCCGCCGCATGAATAATGATAACTTTACCGGTAATAATAAAATATTATATATATTTAAAGTATGTTGGAACAATCATCAGCAAAAATTGTTGTAACACCTTCCAATCATATAAAATATAATAAATCGCCGCCGAAAATTAAATCTCGTCTCAGCATTATATGGTGTAATCTGAAAATACGTTTGAGCCAAATTTTAGCTAGATGCATAGAATATCAAAAACATTCACCAAAAGCTAATAAGTATATTACAATACGTGATCCGTCGCAATCAGAATATGATGAGGAATTGCGATCTTTATGGAAACAACGAGAAGGGGAAAATTTTCTTGAATTTGTTAAAAGAGTAAATAAAACATGTAATCAACGTTATAACCGAGAACAAAACAAAATTAAATTATGTTCATATGATGAATTATTCGGACGAAGAAAACCTAAATATACTAGTCATCCTTCAACTTTAGTTAATAGTATTGAGACAAGATGGGCAAGAGAAATGGCACGAATTAATAAAGAATCACCACCAGAAAATCGAAATATTGAAAAAGTTTTGTTAGAACGAAGATTAACGATTCAAGAAAATAATATGCAACAACATAATCTTATAGTAATTGGTGAACCAAAAACTGAAGTTCAACAAGATTTTGATAGAATTTTATTCAAGACTAATTCAATTTAAAAAAACAATTTAATTTTTTAATAAAAAAAATATTTTAATTTTTACACGATTTAAGTTTTGAAAAAACCATTTTATTAAAAATTAACTTTTGATAGAAAAACAATTTTGTTTGAAAGAAAAAAGAATAACAATAATTAAATTCAACAATATAGAATGAACTAAATTTAAGTATAATAAAAAAGTAATTTTTTTTTTAAAAAAAAAAAAAAAAAAAAAAAAAAATATTAAATAGGTATAATAGATACCATGCCTGTTATATTTAGTTTTATAGTTGAATATGCAAAATCTGGTCGTGCAACTTGTCGAGGTTGTAAAAAGACAATTCCGAGTGGGAGTCTTAGAATTGGTATTCAGTTAAATACACCAGAAGATAATTTAGCCAAACCACTTGTAAGTCATATCAAATTTAATTTCATAAGACTTCTATTCAATTTTATCATTTAACATGTAAATGTGTTGGACAATTTCGTAAAACTTCACATTGGTGGGAGTCACACTCACCATTACCTCATGAAGTTAAAGGATATGAAAATCTTAACGATGAAGATAAAGAGAAACTCCAAATACTTCTTAAGGGACTGAAGGAAGGCGCAGGAGTCCCACCACAAAAAAATAAGGATGATCCACTAAAAGATGACCCATTAGAAGATATTCCAAAAAAAGATGACCCAATAAAAAATGAAAAAAAATTAACAAGTTCTGACGAGTCTGACAGTTCTTCTGCTGCTGATACTTCTGGTGATGAGTCTATAAGTTCAAAAAAAAATAAAAGAAAAAAATCAGTAATAAACAAGAATGACAAAAAAATGAATAATATAAAAAAAAAACCGGCAAAAAGAAAAGCAGAATTTTTAAAAGAAGATTCTGACTCAGATGAAAATAAAAAATCGATTAAAAAAAAATTACGCACAAAAATAACGCAAACAGATGATAGCAACACTGAAAGTCCCAAAAAAGCCAAGAAATCTAAAGAAATTTATACATCAAGTGTTCTAGAAGATGCACAAAATGAAGAAATTAGAAATAAAATTGATGAATTTGGAAAAAAAACTGTTGCTCAACTTAAAGCAATGCTAAAAAAAAATGAGCAAAAACTCTCAGGAACTAAACAAGAATTACTAGAAAGAGTTGCTGAGCTCTCTATTCTGGGTTGTTTACCAAAAGTGCGTTTCAATAATAATATGTATTTTTTTCAGTGCGAGTTATGTGGAGCGAATATACGATGGGATCGAGATTCAGGAGAGTATTCTTGCCCAGGAAAGTACGAAGATGGTATGTATATTTTCTTTAAATAATCTTACCTTAGGCTCTTATGTACGTTGTCAATTTAAATCTAACACTATTGAACGATCTTCTTGGGAAGACAATTAGGAAATTTATCCTAGCAAACATTTGTACAAGTCGCATTTTTGTAGCACTGTTTTTTTTTAAACGAGTATATGCTCATCATTATTACAAAGATATCAGGTCCACTACTTCAGTTATGCAGAATATGAGCTATGGAGCCCGTATTCATAAAGCTTTGGAAAGACTTGGATTCTCACTGCAGCAGTCAACAGGTGAAATTACATAAGAAAGAGAACTTAACAGACACAGAATTGAATGAGCGTCATTATGAGAATCTTAATGACAAAATAATTGTTAAGGATATAATAGATGGCAATAAATGGCGTCTCTCTATTGCTGGTGCGAAGAAATTACTGTACAATTCTATTAATTAGATAAATTGCATCCACGATTATCTATAATTTGGGAACCATTGAGAGAAGACATGTCATTAGAATCAATAGTAAGTTCTAACTATAATATTATCATAGATGAATGAACTTGATAAAGATGTACTTAAACGCCTTTTTCATAATAAAGAGTCATTTATAGGTTTGAAATGATAAATTAAATATTTCTAATATAGCTTCTAGTCGACCATCTTCTTCGGATGTGTCTTTTACTGTGCCTGAAATACTAAGAGATCCATCATCTCGACATGACATTGATCCTCCATATATTGATGTATCTAGGCCTCGTCAAGGGTAAAAGAAAAAACCGTGTTATATATATTTAGCCACTTTAGACCTGATGGTAATTTAATAGGCCCGAATCATCCGGATTTTGAAATTATCGATCCGACAGCTCCGCCGTAAGCTATTGACTATAAATTTTCTTGCAGACGACCAGGACAACCTCATATCCGTTTTGATCCCTTTGGTCCATTATCGGGGTAATTTTATTTCATTTATTTAATTTTTAAAGAATGCAAGGCAATCCTGATCCTGATAATGAAAGGCCTCCACAATTCAATAGAAATTCTTTTGGGTCTGGATTTCCTCCTTTTATATAATAAATTATTTCAAAAGTTTATGTTGATATTAAATAACTTAATTTATAATAAAATTTTCCATTTTTATAGAAAAAAAGTTTTGTTTTTCTCAAATATTTTAACATCTAAAAATAATTCATTAAAAACAATAAATTCTGAATTTAACGAAATTTCATTTAAACCAGATAAATTTCAATTTGAGAATATATTAAAATTTATTAACGAAGAAAATTCATTAGATAGTCATAAAATTGATTTATTAAATAAAATAATTGAGAAAAATGATAATCAATATTTTATGAAAGAAATATTTGAAATTTGTGAAAAAATTATAATATTTATAATTTCATTAGTTCAAAGTTCTAAAGCTAAACCATCTTTGTTAATATCTACATTGATCTTTTGTACTTGGAATGTTAATTATTTAAAGTAAGTGTATTCTAATTTAAATTAATTTGAGATTTTCAGATCAAATTAATAATAATATTAATTTGATTATTAAAATGTGTGAATATCATGTTTCGGTATTTAGTTCAGAACAAATTTATAAACTAATTATGTCATTACCATCATTCTCTAATAAATCATCTTCTTTTTATTTACTTGTTTTAGAATTTGCAGCCAAAGCACTTTGTAAATCATCTGGTGCGATTGATGAATTTTACTTTCATTAGAATTGCAAAGTATCACGTCAACTCATTATATGTTTGAAAATCTAAGTATGGAGCAACAACTTGATTGCATGCAAAAAATGTACTTAGTCAGAAGACACACATGTGCACATGTAAGCAAAATTATTTTTAATGATAATTAAGTTATTAGGCAAGATATATTTCGATGCATTAGATAATTTTTTAAAAACTAATTCTGTTATGTCATCAAGTCGGGTGTTAGAAGTATGATAAAACACTAATTTAAATATAAAACAGATTTTGCGTATTAAATCACAGTGGGCAATTGGTGTCGGCATGCCATCTGTTCTATTAAATATTTTATATGATAAATTGGGAATGTATAATATAGAAGACCTTTGTGAGGTAATAATATATTATCAGATTTTTATTACTGTTGTTATTAATATAGATTCATCAATTACTTGAAATACTTCAATCACGAACATTGCCTTTAATGTCACGCTTTCTTGAAATACTTGTTGTCAAATCTAGAAAACTTAATTTTATTTCAAGTGAGTCATTATTCAATTTTTATTTGAAAAAGATAATTTTTTAATGAAAATTATTATTATCGCTCGAATAAATAATATGCGTGATAAAAAATTTTATTTAAATTTGAGTAGTATTTTAAGAGCAAAGTAAGTTTAATTTCATTAAATATATAATTTTAATAAATTTAAACAAATTTAAAATTGTTGTTCTTTTTAGAAATAAAATAAATAAATGTAATTTATTGAAATTTTCAAATTCAGAATTATTAAATATTTTGAATACGTGGTTTTCATGTGGAATCTATGATGAAATATTATTTACGGTAGTTAAAAAAAAAAATTAATTTTTTCTAAAGGATATATCTTTATTACTTTATAATAAAAAAGAAGAAAATATAAATAATATTAAATTATTTATTAATAATTTATATTATTGTAAAAAAGTATGTTTAAATTTTATAAAAAAAAGTAATCCTAGATTTCTTATAGAAATAAATATTTATTTTTATATTATCGTTTTAAATTAAATAATTTATCATTTAATCTTCTGACTATCAATCAAGTAAATTCAAAAAAAAAAAAAATTTTTTTTTTTTAGTTAATTAAACTTTCCGAGATAACAAATTTATTATCAATTAATTGTGAGTATTTAGAAAATTATATTAAAGAACTATTTCCCGAAAAAGTAAGTTCATATAAAAAAATTCAAAGTAAAATTAGCCAATGTCGAGACAAGAATTTGATATCAATAATAATTATAAATTAAGATTTAAAAAAAGAGGAATTGTACGTAGTAGAAAAAATGAATGGTAATAACTACAATTCTGTGATTGAGTTGTTGCATAAAAAAAAATAAAACTTTTATTAATTAATTATTTTAATTTTTTTATATACCTTTATGCTTCTGCTTGTAAAAAAAAAAATAATATTTTTAATCAAGATTTTTTTTTACGCAATTTTGCAAACATTAATTCCATTATGCAAATTTGATGAAATTATGTTTTTCTGTTTTTTCCTTTTCATATCACCAATAATCCTCTCACAAACCTTTACCTCAATTATTGTCGTAGTACCAGTAACAGACCTGATTGATAAACCACCTCGTAACCGTAATACCAAATGAAGAGTCGATTCTTTTTGAATATTGTAATCTGATAGTGTACGTCCATCCTCAAGTTGTTTCCCGGCGAAAATCAACCGCTGCTGATCTGGGGGAATACCTTCTTTATCTTGGATCTTTGCTTTCACATTGTCAATTGTATCACTAGGCTCTACTTCAAGCGTTATAGTTTTGCCAGTAAGAGTTTTTACAAAAATTTGCATACCACCACGCAGCCGTAATACCAAATGAAGAGTCGATTCTTTTTGAATATTGTAATCTGATAATGTACGTCCATCCTCCAGCTGCTTTCCGGCGAAAATCAGCCGCTGCTGATCTGGGGGAATACCTTCTTTATCTTGGATCTTTGCTTTAACATTTTCAATGTTATCACTAGGCTCAACCTCAAGCGTTATAGTTTTGCCAGTAAGAGTTTTTACAAAAATTTGCATACCACCACGCAGCCGTAATACTAAATGAAGAGTCGATTCTTTTTGAATATTGTAATCTGAAAGAGTGCGTCCATCCTCAAGCTGCTTTCCGGCGAATATCAAGCGCTGCTGATCCGGAGGAATGCCTTCCTTATCTTGTATTTTTGCTTTCACATTCTCGATGTTATCGCTAGGTTCCACCTCTAATGTTATTGTTTTGCCAGTCAACGTTTTAACAAAGATCTGCATCTTGTTCTGAGTGCAATATACTGTTACAATTTAAGAAGAGCCAATGGCGCTTTATTAGAATTTTTTTTTAACACAAGACCTGAATAGCTATAAGCTGGTATGAGATGGGTCGTTGACTAATGTTTGTCTGTAATTAAAAAAAAGACCAGTGTCCCAGAAAAAGAAATAGCGACGCATGAAATTTAATAAGATATTTTGAGCAAAAGCGCCATTTTAACGCATTAATATTTATTCTTTTTTGGTGATGCGGTTGCGCCACTTATTTAGTTTTGAGATATTACCATAGTACTCTTGTTGCTTTGCACAACTCAGTGCTTTGCTACTAGTAAAAGTGCATACAGATACCACTGGTTCAGCGCTAGTGTCAGAAATGAGTGTTGGCGCTGCAATTAAAGATTTTTCGCACATATTTTTCGAGTCATGGCTTGCGACAAAACCCTTGAAAATTATATATTTCACCGAACCTACCGGCTCACATATCATTGAAGGTAGTACTATTTTTGTTGCCGTGCAAACGGAAGTATCACGTAAACTTCGTTTATTATTTTCCTTTTGCATCTGTAACTTATATCCTTCTGGACATAACGATTGCAGTTCTGCGTACTCAACACGTTCGCATAAACCTGAATATAATAATTATTAGATATTATACATGCCTGGCAATACATTAGTCTGTTGCAATGTTTTTTTTTTTTTTATTTTCTCAAAAATGTAAGAATGTTGTATGCCCGCCTGAAATCCTGTCGGACATTTAGAAATTGGTGATTCTATAGAAATCCCATCACATATATTATTATTTTCTGGAGGATTTGATGTAGAAGTTAGACATTTTTTAATGGATAGTAATTCCTCTATACATTTATTTTTTTTTAATATTGTATTTTCGGGACAACTCCAAGTTCCGTTTATTAAATCCAACTAATAAAATTTAAATAATTAAATTCAAATAATAATTTATAATAAAAATAAAATGATAATTTTTAATAAAAATTAAATAATAATTTTTAATAAAAATTAAATAATAATTTTTATAAAAAATTAAATAATAATTTTTAATAAAAATTAAATAATTATTTTTGATAAAAATTAAATAATAATTTTTAATAAAATTAAATAAAAAATTTCTAATTTAAAAATTACTAACCTTACGACATGTTACGTATTTGCAATCATGACTTTTCATATTTTTGGAAATCAATAAATCTTTTGAACATACTTTAGTAAAACCAATATCACATTTTATTGAAGGTTTTCTTTCTTCACAATTTTTATTACAGGGTTTTTGTGATACACATTTTTTAGTATTATCGGACTCACTCGATATATTTAATTGACTTAAATTACGTTCTAAATAACTACTATTATTATTATTAAGAAATTTATTATTTATATTATTAAAATTATTTATAAAACCTATTGGACATTTAATTGATGGTAACTTTTTTATTTCTCTTAAACAAAATGGAATAAAATTTAAAATTTCCGAAAAATTAAAAGATTCATAAAAAAGTGATGAAGATTTTTCATAAGATAATAATAAATTTTTTAATAAAATATCACTAAATTTATTTAATGGGACAGAATTTGGGTCATTACAAATAATAGTTGCATTAATTATTTTAATACAATTTAAAAATTCTTCATCGTATGTATATCCGTTTTTACAAATTTCTTTTTCAATACTTATACATTTTTTTTCTTTTAATATTTTACCAGCAGGACATATTAACTGACAACAATTAATAATAATTATTATTTTTTTAAAATAATACATATTTATTATTATTATTTAAAATAATATTTATTATTATTATTTAAAATAATATTTATTATTATTATTTTTATACATCCCTTTATAAATGGTTTAAAAGTAGCAGGACAAATTATATCAGGTGGTATAGCATCGACTTGTATACAATTTAAATCCTTATCTTTAAATGTCCCAAATGGGCATGTTAACTAAATTATAATTTTAATTTTAATTTTACCGTTGCATTTTTCATGATTGTATTAATACATCTCCCTTTTTCATTTAAAATAAATTTATTGGGACATAAGGCTATACTTGAAGTATCTGTAGTTATTGTATATTCAGAAATATTTTTATCTTCAAATTTGAGCACATTATTTAATGTTGAAAAATTATTATTAAAAAAGTTATCTATTGGCTCTGAAAATTGTATTCCAAATAATCTATTATGTTTAATTGCAAATACATTTTTTAATAACAATAAAATTATAAACATATGAGACTGATAAATTTAGTCACAATTATTTATTCAATAAATTACTTAATTTATGTGGATGATTTTTAATTTTTTTTTTTTTTTCTAAATTTTCATCATCTATTGATGATGGACGTTTTTTTTTATCACATTCTTTATTATCTAATTTTTTTTCTTTTTTTTTTTTTCGTGATAATTCTTTTAAATGTTGTTTTTCTTGTTTGCCTCTTTTTGATTCACGTATATTCTAAAAAAAAAAAATAATTTTTTCAAAAAAAAATTAATTTCTTACACTAAGTTCTTCTTTATATGTTTCATTTTCCCATTTTTCTAAAAATTCTGAACTTGCAGATTCTTTTTTATACACAACATCACGAACATCTTCCCAGCTAGGACGACTTTCTCTTTCTAATCGTTCTTTTATCGTTGGTCCTTCAAAATTTGTTTTATTAACACGCGCCAACAATAATGGATTTACAATTCCTTGAGGCTTAAAACCACGATTACCTTTTCCCATAAGTTCTCTGTTACAGATTGATATGCCTAAATACTCGGTTATTTTACCAACATTTAATGAATCCGAAAATATACCATACATAATTTGGTTTTTAATTCAAGCATTTACACAAAAGTGAGTTTTTTTATTTTCATATTTTTTTAAATTATTTTTTAAAGTAATCTTAAATATGAAATTCTAGTAGTTGATGATAATAGTCCAGATAATACTGCAACTATATATAAAAAATTAAAAAATATTTTAGATCTACCCAATCTGGTAAAAAAAACAAAAAAAAAATTTATTCTTAGATTTTGCTTGAAAGAAAAGGTAAACTTGGATTAGGATCAGCTTATATTGATGGTCTTAAATATACAAATGGAGATTTTATAATATTAATGGATGCTGATTTGTCACATGATGTAAGAACATAACTAACTATAAGTAATTTTTTTTTAAGCCAAAATATATACCAGAATTTATTAAAAAACAATTACAAACAAATTGTGATATTGTTTCTGGTTCTCGTTATATTAATGGCGGTGGTGTAGCAGGTTGGAATTTTAAGAGAATTTTATTAAGTCGTAGTGCAAATTTTCTTGGTAAGCTTTTTTTTTAAAAAACGTATGTCAGCGCAATGGGTTTTAAATTCAAAAGCATCTGATTTTACTGGTTCATTTAGACTTTATAAACGTGATGTTTTTGAAACAATAATTAAAGAAATGGATCCATGTGGTATGAATTATTCAATTTTCATTTTTAAATTTTTTATAATTTCTCAGGATATGTTTTTCAAATGGAAATATTAGCAAGAGCAAAATCAAAAGGATACATTATTGAAGAAGTACCCATAATCTTTGTTGATAGATTATATGGAGAATCTAAATTAGGTTGTTATTTAAATTCATTTTTATCTTAAATTAGGGACAGGAGAAATTATTGGATTTCTTAGAGGAATATTTAAATTATTTTATATACTATGAAAAATTATTTTCTAATTATTAAAAATAATTTTCAAATTATGATTTTCATTTAAAACATTAAAATTTTTTTTTTTTTTTAATTTATTATTTGTTTAATATAGAAACTTTGTTAAAATATCAATTTAAAAAAAAATGAAATAAAATATATTTTAAGTCAAAAGTATTCAAAAAATTATTTTAAATAATTTATTTATTGTCGAACACCGACCATATTTTGATTATTATTTTATTGAATTTTTCATAAAATAATTTATAACAGGATAATCTCCCGCCTTACAATTATATTGTAATTTCAAAACTTAAGTATACAAAAAATTTTTAAAAGTAAATCTTTGGAATTCGATCAAGAGATTCAACAAAATTGATTTGGTTATAAGAACATTAAAATTATTTCGATTTGCTGTTATAGAATGTTAAATTTTTTTACAATATTTTTTTTCTTTTTAAAATGTTTGAAAACCTTTGCTCTGTTTGCAGGTGCACCTGAAAAGAGAGGCTATGCCCACACAAGGAAATGGTGTGCCTTCTTCAGCCTCATATTTTTCACCTTATAGCGCCGGACAGCCGCCGCCATATACAAATGATTCTTATGATACGCGTTATGTCACTTCTGGGTCACAACAGATCTACTCCCATCCACATTTAACAACAAGTTACACAACAGATGCCACAGTGCCTGCACAGGCAAGCGGGCAGGTTGTGTACAAGTCAGGAGTTGTTTTAGCTGATGTTGTATCTGGTTCGACATATCAGCAAACTCAAGGATCTTTCCCTAGTGGGCCATACTATCAGTCTACCGGGCATCGAGACACACCGGTTGTTGAGTATCATCAGGCAACTCAGCCACCACCACAGTCTCCTTATCCTACCTCCCAACCTGCTTATACAAAGCAACAGCAGCCACAGCAGCAGCAACAGTCTTCTTCTCTCCCACCACCTTCTTATATACAGCAACAGCAGTACATCTTGCAATCAGAGCCAAGCCCCCCTGAGCATCAATATTGCCGTCAAGATGACTCTCGACGTCAACAACAACAACAACAGCAACAACAGCAACAACAGCAACAACAGCAACAACAACAACAACAACAACAACAACAACAACAGACATATCATCATTGTATTCCTCTAATCAAACTACAAATGGAAGGATATATCACAGACGTGACAGTCATGAGAGAAGACTTGAATTGAGAGAAAAAACATCCAATTCATCTTATCTAAGAGAGTCTTATTTCGCAGCAGGTGTCCCATATAGACTTTTAATTCCAGCAAATTCAGTTTGTTAGTAAAATATTTTTATTTTTTATTTTTTTATTTTAGCGCATGTCGTTGGTAAAGGTGGAAGAACAATCAATCAACTTTCACAAACAACAGGATCCATAATTCAAGTTTTAAGAGAAAACTATGTTTCTGATTTGGAAGATAAAGTTGTTATAGTCTCTGGGTTTGTTTTTTTCACATATAAAAATCCGCAGACATACTGAAGATTCAAAACGGGCTGGTGTCGTTGAGCTTATGAAATTGTTACATAGTAAACAAGTCATTCCGTTGGATGGACAAAAAACAGCAGTTATCTTAATACCAGAAAAAGCTGTCAGTGTTGTTATTGGTTCTAAGGGGGGTACTATTAATAGAATATCGTAAGTTATTTATCATGATTTTTTTTAGAAATTGAAATCTTTAGAGAATTATTTTTTTAATTTATTATTAATTTATTATTTTTTTAATTTATTATTTATTTATTATTTTTTTAATTTATTATTTTTTTAATTTATTATTCATTTAT
>JAPYZD010000432.1:40767-134861 GCA_030522725.1 Ichneumoninae sp. B BG-2022a
TTTATTATTTTGTTAATTTATTATTTTTTTTAATTATTATTTTTTTTATTTATTATTAATTTATTATTTTTTTAATTTACTATTAATTTATTATTTTTTTAATTTACTATTAATTTATTATTTTTTTCATTTATTATTTTTTTAATTTATTATTTATTTATTATTTTTTTAATTTATTATTTTTTTTATTTATTATTAATTTACTATTTTTTTAATTTATTATTTTTTTAATTTATTATTTATTTATTATTTTTTTAATTTATTATTTTTTTTATTTATTATTAATTTATTATTTTTTTAGTTTATTATTTTCTAAATTTACTATTAATTTATTATTTTTTTAATTTATTATTTTTTTAATTTACTATTAATTTATTATTTTTTTAATTTATTATTTCAATAATTTATTATTTTGTTAATTTTTTAATTTATCATTTTTTTAATTTATTATTTTTTAAATTTACTATTAATTTATTATTTTTTTAATTTACTATTAATTTATTATTTTTTTAATTTATTATTAATTTATTATTTTTTTTAATTATTATTAATTTATTATTTTTTTAATTTATTATTTATTTATTATTTTTTTTGATTATTATTTTTTTAATTTATTTTTTTTTTTAATTATTATTTTTTTAATTTATTATTTTTTTTAATTATTATTTTTTTTATTTACATAATTTTTTTTTTTTTTTAGAAAAACATGTGGTTGTAATATTCAAATAATGTCTGATATGACACCAATTATCTCTCGTGGGTTCACGGACAAAGCAGTATCAATTAGAGGTCCTGATGAACAACAAGTTGCTACAGGTGTAACTCTCATACATGAAATATTAGCCGATATGTATTCAAAGCATAAACTTTCAGGTTAGGGGTTTTTTATTTTTTCTCATGATGTAATTTATTTAGATCCTGATTTTATTTTTTCTTTACGTTCTGAGAATTCACGACAACAACAATCGTCTTCCTCTTCTTCTCAACAACCACCTTCTTCTTTCTCTCATAAAATTAGTACAACGAGGCGTCGTGGTGGAGACGACACTCTTATAACAAGTCAACAACCAATCGAAAATCCTATAGGGGCTACAAATAAATCAATGGGTGTAACGGTTACTGGGACACAAAGTGGGCAAAGACGACAACAAACACGTAGAACTGCTGAAGATGATGATTTGAGGCGAACACGTGCAGGTAATAACGAAATTATTGTATGAAAAAAAATTATAATTTATTAGATTTGGAGCATACAAGTTCTACACTACCACCAAATTTGATTCAAAATCCCGCTGCATTTTCGAAAATACCTCATTTTTTAAAAGAAATTATTAACAACACAATTGATGTTGTTACATTGCAACTTGTCACTTCAAAAAATCATGGTAAAAAAATAGTTGAAAAAAAAAATTGAAAAAAATTTTTCTAAAAATTCGATTTTCAGTCGCGTGGATTATCGGGAATTCAGGACTTAGAAAACGAGAGATTGAAGGTCTTTCATCCGCAGCTCTAAAAATTTTAAACAATCCCCCAGCATTTGTATCTTTAGATCCAGGAGATCGTGTGATTATTATAAAAGGTTTGATCTTATTAATAAATTGATATTACTAGGAAATCCAATGAGTATTGGTAGAGCTGTGAATTTAATGGTTTGTGGTTTCGAGAGCCAAGAGAGACCTGGTACATCACTTCGTGTAATACTAGCAACACAATTTCTGCCAACCGTTGCTGGTTTAGATGGAAGAGCAGTAAGTTTTTTCTTTTAAAAAAAAAAAAATTTTTTTCTCAGCTGGGTGATCTTGCTACAAATAGTGGTTCGCAAATTAAGCTTGTTCCCGCAGCTGCAAATGCAGCTGATTATAGTCTAATTGAAATCTCTGGTACTTTTGATTTTATGATCAATATTTTTTTGCAGGTAGAGGTTCTGAGAAAGTATCTGCTGTCTTGTTAATCTTGGAAAAACTTCTTGAGGGAAGGCGTCTATCATTCTCTAAAGCAAATCCTCGTTCTAAGCGTCCAAGGGGCATTGATGAACATGGCAGTTTCAATTTACCCGCTCCAAAGTTGCCATATCAGACTACCAGCATTAAAATGTCTACTGATGCCATCGGCAATTTTCGCTCACTTTCTCGACAAGAAAGTGCCACAAGATCTCTAGATAAATATCAAACAGAAAGTAGCAGCTGTGCAATACCACCGGCGGAAGCCCAATTCATAAGAGAAGCAGTGCACGCAACGTAAGCTATCTTATATGATGACAATTTTCATTTCAGCTATCCGAAGGTTATCACAACTTCAGAACAATA
This sequence comes from Ichneumoninae sp. B BG-2022a, assembly GCA_030522725.1. NCBI lineage: Eukaryota > Metazoa > Arthropoda > Insecta > Hymenoptera > Ichneumonidae > Ichneumoninae sp. B BG-2022a. The sequence continues at coordinate 43,074 of JAPYZD010000432.1, forward strand.
TTCGCTTTGCGTGTCTTTCAGCAAGAAGTATAAAATCCTTATGGATGGTTAGCAAAAAAATCAATAAAATAATATTATCAGGTGCACCTCCCGTCTACAGAGATTCCTTAGAATCTATTATAAAATCGCGTGTTGGTTCTACAGTACAAATTGTGAGGAGTGACCCTAATGACGAGGACGCAGCACGAGAAAAAGATGATTCACTACATTTCATACTTACAGGTGCGCATTCTACTTCATATTCAATGAATTCATTATGATAGGTACACCATTAAGCAACGCGACGGCTCTTCTGTTATTGCATGAAACGATAATAAATATAGAGCATGCGGTTGGGTGCCCACAAGAGTCAACAACCTTATCTACTCCCCGCACCCCACCTCCTGGACTATCGCCCGGTAGCATTATTGAGTATAAGGAAGATGATGCTGGTTTGGAAAATCTCAATGAAGTTGTTTCAAATGATAATCCACAAAATGTCGTTATTATTGGAGACGTGTCGGATGACAGTTTTGGTACTCAAGAGTCGGGTTTAGTTGAACATCAGGAGCAGCACAGTGACGCTGTTGTTGCTTCTGCTGAGAGTTATGAAAATGGGAGCTTTCCTGAAGATTCTCAACAACCTCCATCACAGTATCACGAACAAGAACCTCCATCACCATATCACGAACAACCACAACAACAACCTGCATTACAGTATCCTGAAGTACAACATGCTGCTTATATTGAGGAGTCTCCAGGTCTACGAGTAGTATTAAATGTCAGAACGGCGGAAAATGTTTATGATGATATGATACATCATCCTCCAGAAATGACATAATAAGATGATTTATACTCTTTTTCTTTTGAGCGAAATAATTAAGCACACTGAGTGTTTCAAATTAAAAACAGCAGCCATCATAACAAATTTTATAAGATCTGGATGAGCTGCTGTCACACTATTGAACTCAAAAAAAATTTGTACTTAAACAATGCTTCAAAAAAATTTCAATATAAAATTGTTGACAAGAAATTATAATTGGAAATTATTCATTTGAAAGGTGTCGTGATTTAAAAAATAATATTATTTGATATAATTATAGATTTTTTTCTGTTATTTTAGAATGCTGAAAAAATCATCAATGTTCTGGTTATTTTTTTCATTTTCATTTTTTTTCATTAAGCAGCACAAGAATGCAAATCAGAACATTTTGTTTCTACTTTATGTCGAAAATTATCACCGACCAACAAACCCTGAAAAAAGATATTGGAATTGCAATAATATTAATTTGTTTTTTCTATTGAAGATTACCTCAAGAGGATAAATGTGACTGCGTTCACGCATTCTTCTTATATACGCTTTACCAGAATGATCTCTTTTCAAAGAATTATCGTTAATGCGTGGATTGCATGTTCGCTGGAACATAATTTTTTTTTTAAACTCACATCCAAGTGATCTACTCTCGATGGATGTTGATTACTCGGATTTATTTCAAAAGGTCCATCGGGATTGTCAAATGGTGGTGCTCTATTTCCTAATGGCTTAAGTACATCTGAAGTATTTGATTCTATCTTTCCTGTTACAAAACCATCATTCTGTTAAAAGATATCAAATCTTTTGCATTATTCTTACACAAATGTTATCATTCATATATACATGTCCTGCAGAGCCTCTATCCCTGTGAAACGTCCTGATCATATCCAATTTTGCGGGATGAGTTTCGATCGCGGCATTTCCGGGTTTTCGTGACAAAAATAATGCCATTCTTCCGTCTTTATCAGGTCGCCAACGCACATCAAATGCCATCTCATAATCAGAATCTGTTGCATATCTCTTATGAACAGGCTTTGCTGGACGATTAGTGGATAGAAGGGGTGGTGGATAGATGCTACTGTTGTTCTCGTAATATATACTCGTTGAGCGAGACATTGCAAAATTTTTCCCACCTTTTGGTTGGTCGCGTTTCGCAAGTTGCGATGTTGTCAAACCAGCAAAGCCTGCTGGCGGTACTGCACAACCCAATTGTCCTAACATATTGCGCACTTTCTTGCCATTACGATCACCCCTCAAATCTTTAGCGTGAGTTGAGATGCCGGCCACACCCGTACTGTCAAATGTAACAGCCGTTGCCATTTCAACGAAATTGGTGATTGAGTGGACAGCGGCAGCAGCGCCACACTTCTTCTATATACATGCTTTTTTTTTAATTATTTGCTTGACGGTTCCTATGAAAATGTGCAAAAGATTTAAACAAGTTCAACGTCATCATCACTATCAATATCGAGCAAATCAACTAATTTGCCATTTGCATTGAGCATTTGCGAATTGCTGTTAAAATCTACTTTTTCATTAGCATTCGTTAACTTATTTGTATACCAATCGATATCTGGAATTATTTCCTCCAAGTCATCCACATTAGCCGGCTCAAGTTCCGGCTCCATCAATGATTTCCACAACTCATTTTCTGCTTTAGTTATCATTTCATCACTCGGATTCTTTTCAATAGAGGAGGAGGTGAAATCTTTCGACCACCGTCCTTCTCTTTGCGGCACTACATTTATATTATTGTGTCCCAGAGCCTCAATAGAAGATGCAACTGAACATAGACTGGGAGGCGGTGCCGATGCTGAGACAATATCTGTGGGGGTGTCCACCCATACAGGGGCATCGTATGAATGATTTCGTATAGGTTGAGAGGGAGGAGGTGGCATCAAGGGAACACTATCTAATCCAGCAGAATGAAGCATATTACGCATATCACGAGAAGGTTTTAGTGGAGTTACCGAAACACCTGCAATTCGTGCTTCAAGGCATTTCAATTGATAACGACAATTGTTCGCTTGTAAATCAACAGCTTGACGAACAACCCGAGGTAATGATGATTCAAGACTTCGTGATTCTGTGACGGTATACAATATATTGCTTTCACGATCACCCTCTCGTATAATTTTCATTTCAGGTACTCCCAACCTTAAATATGTATCGAAATGATTCAAACCCTGTATATATTAAAATGATAATATATTCCTTACCGAAGCATCTGGTGTGAAAGTTTTTTGTATCGCTTCAACTTCCTCGTTTGTCCATTCACCTTCATTTTCTTTTCTTGAAACCTCTAAACATGAAAGTGTATGATCATATAGATCATCAAGGGGTATTACTGGAAAAATAAATAATAAATTCCTGGTTTCTTACATTTAGCGATTCCAAATTTTTTTGCTGAACTTTTAACTATCAAACATAATAATTTATGAAACAATTCTGATGAATAAACCAATAATCTATTTTTTAAGTTTATTAATTCGTTATTTGTATTATTTGATTCTGTTGATTTTTGTCCAAAATTCTAGAAAAAAAAAATAAAAAATGATATTTCTTACATGAAGATTTCTTTTAATCATTCCAACTTTACTAGCAGGGATTTTAGCTCCTACAATAGCAGGTCCGATAGGTAATTCAGCTCTTATTAATCTTAATGGTTTCTTAGAGGATGTAATAAATGCTCCATCTTCATTTTCTCTAATATTATCACCTTCAAACCAACGTTCTAATCTACTCCATAATAACATAACATTCCCAGTTAACATATGTTCATCTAGAATTCGTCTACCTGTATAACAATATCCTTCACGTTTACAATGTCCCCATAATTGTACATGTATACAACTATATTTTGAAATCTCATATTGTTTATTCCATTCTGTTTTAATATCTTCTTCTTCTTCTTCTTCTTTTTTCTTCTTCCTCCAATTTAAATTATTAATAATTGATAATGATGCTAATTGTCCATTAATAATTGTATTTACACCCAAATGAGGCCTATATATAAATATTTTTTCATTCTCACTTTCGGGTGTCTTTTTTATTAAAATTAAAGCAGCTTGTTTAATTAATTGTTTACCTTGTAATAAAGGTAACCAATAATATCCTTCATTCATATCATTTTCATTCAAATCATTATTTTTATTATTATTTTTATTTAATAATTTTTGTGACCTTTCCCAAGATATACCACGATCTACTATTAAATGTACATGAACAGTTTGAGAACCAGTTGTTGGATGAATCCACAAAACTTCTCTTGATTTAATTGATACCGTATATGTTGTCCCAAAAGATTTATTTAAATTTTCAGTACCTTTATCATAATTACCATTTGCTTTTGAAGCTTCAGAAAGTTCATCATGTATTTGTATAAAAAAATCAAATATATGATTTTGTATAATAATTGGTAACATTAATAATCGATTTAAAAATCGATCCATATCTTTATTTTTATTTTTATTATTTTCTAATTTTTGATTTTCTAGAAATTCTTCTAACCCACGTTCTTTAAATAAAATATTTATGATTGTTGAAAAATCTTTATTATTTTTATAATATCCTTTAATTATTGCCGGTGGTGATGTAATTAATGGCAAATCATTTAAATTATCATTTATATGACTTGTTATCCATCTAAATGAAATTTATTTTAAAAATTTTTTTTAAAATTTTCAACTTACTTAAACATTAAATTTCTAGCTTGATGACCAATATTAGAATATATGTCTAAATTTAATAGTGGCAATTTTTGATTTTCATTTAAATTTGAAGAAGATCCACCACCACCTGTAAATGCTGCTGCTCTTCTATCACCTCTTGTTATTGCACCTAATGTTTTCATACGTTTAGCCATACATGCTACAAATCTTCTTTCACCACCAATATCTGATATTAATAAATGATAAGTTGGTGGATATTTTTGATTAGATCTGTGTACTCTACCAAATTGCTGTATAGCTTTATCAGCTGCCCATGGTAATTCAATACAAATCATTTCTCTAGGACACGTTTTAATTAAATTATTACCACTATGTAATGATATACCTGCTGATGCAGCTTCTGTAATTATTGCTATTAACTTTTTACAACTTTGAAATAATTCCTGTTCAATTATATTTGTTGATGACATTCCTCCTTGTAATGTATCTGATGATATTAATCCTGAATTTCTTAATTTATATTTAATCTTAGTTCCTTCTTTAATTAATCTTTTAGATCTACCACTTAATTCAGCAACTTTTGATGGACCACCCAGCTGTTATTTAGATAATTATTATTTTAAAAAATTGTTACCTTATTAATTATATCATCAAGAGGATTATTTGGGAAAGGTATAGCCTCTAACATATTTTTAAGTTCTAAAAGTCTTTTCTCATCAACTTGAAATTCTTTATTGGATAATTTTAATAATAATTGTTCGAGCATTAATTTTGGTGGGCTTAAAAATGTTTCTATATCATCATCATCTTCATCTCCCTAAATTAAAAAAAAAATTGGATTAAAAAAAATTCCTTTTTTTTTTAAAACTTTTATTGACGGGTTTCAAACATTTACCTTTTTTGTTGGTTTTCGTAATTCTTTAATTTTTTCAGCTGTTCTTGCTTCTCCCGTTCCCCATAAACTGATAACTGCTTGATTACCTTTAGCAACAGCACTTCGTGCAAGTTCAACAGCTCGATCAACTTTTTGGGATACAAGTAACTGCTTAAATACTCTTTGTTGTGTTCCCCAAAACTGTGAACGTAATAAAGCAAGTGGACGTTGTCGATCAGGTGGTAATTCCATTAAACTTTCATTGATCAAAAGATGAAGATTACCCATAAGACTAATATAAAACAATAATAAAAAATAAATTAATACCTTGCTGTTAAATCATAATAAGTAATAAATTCTTGACTGCTCTCAACAATAACAGAATTAAATGAAACTTGATTAAAACTTAAAGTACGACATGTATAAGCACCCGCTGCTTTGAGATCCATAGCTAAACATTCCATTGCAGCTACTCCACCACGCTCTATACTTTCTCTGATAAATAAATATTTTTAAATAAATGAAAATTAATTAAAAAAAATTTACCTGAAAGTTGGAAAATTATGAAATGCAGCACCTGGACCCCATAAACCTAAACGATCCATATATGCCATATTTCTTAATTCTGTAGCTCCCGTTGCAGAAGCATAAATAACCTAAAAGAATAAAAAAAAAAAATAAAAAAAAAAAATAATTAAAAAATTATAATTTTTTTTAAAAACTTACAGGACAATGATGTAATAAATTTTGAAGTTGATGAACAGCTTGACCAGTAGCTGTACCTTTACTAGAAATAATTTTATCATCCCATGATGAAGCTACAAGATTTTTAGCCTTATGTGCTTCATCAAAACAGATTAGACCACCAGCAAAATAATTTTCTGGTTTAAAATTCCAATAAGATTTTTTCCATAATTCATTTTTATTTTCATTAAAATAATCATTATTATTATTATTATTGTTTTTTTTTAAATTGATTATTTCTATCTTCATCTTTAAATGAACGAGATAATAAAGTATAAGTTATGAATAAAACACCTTCTCCACTAGCAAATGAATTCCATAAGTAATTATATTTTGAGCTTCTAATTCCCATTTCCTCTTTAGCTACATCTGTATCTAGATCCCACAATTTTAAACCACCTAAATCAACAACTGGTATATGATTTGCTCCTATATCATTTAAATCTCTTATTGCATCTTGTATTAAGTCAGGATTTATGGATAACCATAAATGTCTTCTATATCCCTTATTCCACAAGTGCCATATACATGATGCAATTATCCTTCCTTTACCACAACCAGTACCTTCACCTAAATAGTATCCACCTTTTATATTTTGATTTTCATTTTTTCTTTGAAAACAATTTTCTGCGTAAGTCAAACATTCAATTTGTGGATTTGATATTAAACCATTTTCTACTATTTCCATTGGTAAACGTAATTCTAAATTTTCATTTATTATTGGTATAGGTACAGAAGCCAAAGTTTCAGATTCTGCTAAATATTCAGGATGATCTTCTCCAATTTTTAACCAATCAACACGTTTATATATACGCATTACTTCTGAAAGTTCATCACAATAATTACATAATGATGAAGACGTTATATTTTCACTCCGAAACTTAATTGGATAAATCCAACGTATATTTTTTTCTTTATTTAATTCTTCAATAGTGGAAGAAGAAGCAGAAGAAGAGCTATCGCTTTCTTCGGTTGAATCTAAAAATAATACATCAAAAAAAATTTTAATTTTACGTACTTTGTGATGTAATCAAAAATTTTTGTCGTCTTGAAGAATTAATTATGCGTCTTTTTTTTGAAGGTGTTTCTTTATTAAAACGATGTAAAGAACCAATCACATATGCTGTATAAAATCCATTATCTTCAAAATCATCCCATGAAAAAGGGACAACAAAACCTTGAGAATCTTCAAGTCGTAATATTATATCATTTGAATTTTCAGGTATACCCATTTGACGTCTTATAAATTTTTCAATTTCAGATGATGATAATGAAGGACCAATACGTAACTTTAAAGACCTTAATTGTAAGTTACTTTTATTGTCAACTTTTATAAAAAGATGTTTTTTTTTTCTTAAAATTTTTGAATTTTTTATTGAATTTTCTTCTGGAGAACTTGATTCACAAGATGATGAATCTTCACTATTACTATTCAAGGAAGGAGAATCATCTGATACAGATAATTGTAATCGTTTTAATGATGTCTTTGCTGTAGGCAACGTAGCAGTAGGACTACTTGAAACAACTAAGTGTCGACGACGACGGCGACGCATTCTTTGAATCAAAATATTCTATATAAATTTATATATTAGATTAGTTTCCTCAAATTTTAGAGATTTCGATAAATTATCAATTTTTATTAATCCCTTGCCTGATATGTTTGTATAATATGTCCCGAAAATAACCTGTCATCGCTTGAGACTTCTATTTCTCCATACGAGTTCAGTAAGAACGTCCACCTGTGAATCCTCATCATCACTGCTGCTGTTGCTAATTAAATCTTCTCCTTTCTTTTCAGTTAAAACAACTATAGGTTTTTGTTGTTCTATAATTGAATCTCGAATTTTTAACAATTTTTGTTTTTGTGTTTTTATATTTGTAAGAAAGTCTTCAACATTTCTGAAAAAAAATAAATTGAATATTCTTTTACTCACCCTTCATATATGTCTGATTCATGGGACTTTTCTATTTGATTTTGATGTTCTATAAGTTCCTAAGAAAATTTAAAAAATTCTTTTGTTTACCTGATGATGTTCTAAAACTCCAAGTTCACGATTAAAATCTTTAAAAGCTTCTGAAACCTGACGCTCCTTAACAATACTTGGTTTTTCTTGACCTTATGAAAAAATTGTTGAAAATAAAAAAAAATTCGCATACCTCGAGCAGAAGCGTCTAATTCTTTATCTTCAAAAAATCCAATAGGCAATACACCAGAGACAGCTGATTTTTCGGCTGTAATCATGACTGGTCTATCTTTCTAAAAAAAAGAAATAAAAAAAAAAAAGAAAACCACCAACTTTAATTATATCCATTGTTATGAAATAAGAATCTGGATTTTCGTACATATCGTCTGAAAAAATTAAAATATTAAATTTTGGTACCTTCACTTTCTTGTAAATTATCTTCAGTATTATTTAATGATGATTCCATAATAACATCTTTTTCTATTAATGAATTATTAATGTTTTCAATTTCAAGTAGAGATTCTTGTTCTTCTAATAGTATATATTCTTCTTTAATTTTCAATTTTTCCTTAGCCAAAACGTCATCAATCCAATTCACGGAAGATATCTTTTTTTCTTGTGTATGGATTGGATTATCAATCAGAACTTCATCTGTTATGATATTTTCTACTGATGATGGATCATTTATAGAAGATATTTCATCAGTGTATCTTGCTCGTTTATTATCTAATGATAAAATGATATCATTATATTCATTTTTATCGACATTAATTTTATTTTCTAATTTTTTAAATGAGGAAGTTTTAAGTTTTTTTGGCAATAGGGGTGCTGCTGGCCTTTTTTGGTTCTGCCGCCGAGCCTTCTCACGGCGCATTAACTCTCTAACATCAACCATCAAAACATGCCTACAATATTCTATTTTGCCTTGGTCCTGGTCTTGAAGGTCCTTTTAGCTCTCCTTCTTCTTTTTTTTGATTGAACTCTTACGTTTGAGTGTCCGCGTATCTGTGACTTGAACTTTTCTTTCGCAAACTTGTCTAGGAAGAACCGAGGACTAATCAAACGAATTGAGGGGCGCACAAGGGTAACTACTGGATTAGAACCAGACGATTGTCTCGAGAATCGACGCGCGACTGCACGAGCAGCCTTGAGTCTCTTTTCAGGAGAGAGCCGTGACACACTTGGGATTGCTTTATTGCGAGAAATTTGCTTTGCATATTGTCTACTAATTATTGAAGGATGCAATCCTATTGAAGAATTATAATGTACTGGTGGTGGAAATCGTAATTGACATAATAAGGGCCGCCGCGACACGTTCAAAAAATTGCGCAATGAAAAAGTTTTAAGCATAATTTTGTCTGTAAGCTACATACAAAATAATGTTATTAACCTCCACTTATACATCACTTCACGTTTTTGCAGCAATAACTCCTCTTAAGCAAATTTAATACACTTACACCATGCACCAACTTGCAATTCATAAACTTTTTTTTCGGTGAACATTGCGGGCCGCAGTCGTTGGACAGAATTAGCGCTTTCAGCAGAGCGGTATCAGCCGCGTTGCAACAAATGATATGTATCACAGGCATCTTCGTGTAATGCAACTATTTAAGCCATCACCATTCTGATAGTTACGTAAAATCCTATCATTAATTCGACGAAAAATCCAGAGTAAAAAATTTTGTTTTTTTGGTAAGGGAAATAATGGGTTATCTTTGTAGGTCGTGTGTTCGCATATTATTTAAATTCTTGAGAAATCAAATGTATTAAATTAATAAAATTTTCATGAAAATGATTGATAAAAATTTTTATCGATAACCAAAAATGACCATTTGCCTGGAGGAGGGCGTAATCAATAAAAGTAACATGTTAATTATTTTTCAAAAAAGTTTAAAATAATAAAAGAAAATATTTATTTATCAATAATTATGAATATAAAATTATTTTAATAATGTTTTATTAATTGCCTCAATTATTTTAATTCAATAATTTATCTGACTGATATGAAAAATTATTTGAAGCTTGATATAGTTTTTTTTTCATTTTTCTATATTTCCATTTCTGATTGTTTTATCTCAACTATGGTCTTTAAAATTATATATTGACTTTCTATTGATAAAATCATACAATTATTTAAATTATTATAAATTGTGTTCTAAACTTACTAGTCACAGATAATGTAATAATCAATAATTAGAGATAACAGTGACTTATCTCAATATGCATAATTCAAATATATTGCTTCCTTCTTTCAATGATGATGATGATCATGAAAAACTTCCAACAGAAGCATCACGTTTAAAGCTAATATTTACATTGGGACATTTGCAAAATAAATCTATTTCGTAAGTTAATATAATTAATTTTGTTTTAGAGAATCTCCTGAAAATTTACAACAATTTAAAGGTAAAATCATAATGTCCCATAACCTATAGATCATAATGTATGGGGTGGAAATCTCACGCAAAATAATTATTCAAATATTCCAGAAAAAAATACTAAATCAGAATTTAGATTGAATTCAATGGATCTTCGTAGTAAAGAAGATTTTAGAATTAATTATCTTAAAAAATTAAGTTATGCGTAAGTTAAAATTTTTTTCAAAAAATAATTTTAAAAATTTATAATTTATTAGTATATCTGATGATCAGATAATCATGTTAATTGTATAGCGTATTCAATGTAAATTTATTCAATTATTTACAAATATTTGTTGAATGATTGAATGACGAGTATTAATGACGGGTATTGATGATGGGTGTTAATGACGAGTATTAATGACGGGTATTAATGACGAGTATTAATGACGAGTATTAATGACGGGTATTAATGACGGGTGTTAGTGTCGGGTGTTAGTGTCGAGTATTAATGACGAGTATTAATGACGGGTATTAATGACGGGTGTTAATGAGGGTGTTAGTGTCGGGTGTTAATGAGGGTGTTAATGAGGGTGTTAGTTTCGGGTGTTAGTGTCGAGTATTGATGACGGGTGTTAATGAGGGTGTTAATGAGGGTGTTAGTGTCGGGTATCAATAACGGGTGTTAGTGACGGGTATTAATGATGTATAAATTTATATTAATTAAATAGAAACGTTTGGATACCTGAAGCTAGAAGACCACCATCACATCAAACTGTTTGTATTTTTGATTGGGATGATACTCTATTATGTACATCATATATAAATTTAAGAGGTCATGAAATAGCGAAAAATTTAATTGAAAGGCAATTATTTTCAATTGAAAAATTTGGAGTAAGAAGAATAAAAAAAAATTTTTTTTTTCAGAATATTTTATTAAAAATGGCAAAAAAATTAGGAAAAGTCTTTATTATCACAAATGCAATGCATGGATGGGTAGAATATTCAGCACAAAAATATTTACCCGGACTTTTGGAAGTTTTAGAAACGTAAGTCTTTTTGATTTTTATATATTTTTAAGTATTCCTATTATATCTGCACGACAACGTTTTGAAGCATCATTTCCACGTGAATGTCATCAATGGAAAATGCATGCTTTTTTAGAAGTACAAAGAAATCTTGGTGTTGCCTCCATGGTTACAAATTTAGTTTCTATAGGTGATTCAACGATGGAAATCGATGCAGTTCATCTTATGGGAAGGTAATTGTGTGTTTTTTTTTTTTCTCTCTTAGAGAATTTTCTCAAGCTTTAGTTAAAACAATTAAGTTCAGAGATAATCCTTCACCTGATGAATTAGTACGTACTCGATAAATACTTATAATGTAGGCAAAACAACTTGAATTAGTGTGTCAAAGATTTGAAAAAATTTGCTTAAACGCTCGAAATTTAAAAATTTGTTTAGAGAGGTAATAGATTAATAAATTATATTTAAATAGAAGAATTTTACAACCTAAAAATCGCATAAATTCTTCTCCTCGAATTGTAAATTCTAGCAAAGATCAATTAAATGACATTTGCAACGAAAATCAATCTAACGACAATGTCACTTTTAATGATTCATCCAATGATATTCAAAAAAATTAGTGCAACAAATAAAGTATAATAACACATGCAATAACTTTGATGCAACGTACAGCAATATTATGCAATGAAAAAAGTACAGCAATATTATGCAATGAGAAAGATTAACGAAAATTCGATTGCTGAATTCTTAAATTCAATAATTTTTATCGTTTTTGACAATGTTATGAAGAAAAACTTTTTTTAAGATTAATCGCGTTCCTATACATACATATTTTTGAGACCTTCTATGAGAGCACAAGATGAATTGGCGTCTTTTGAAAAGCACTCGGAGGAAATATCTTATACGCAACAACCTATACCATCAATTGAAATTGTTTCAACTCGAGAAAAGCGAGCTGAGAGACACCCTCCCAGACCACCTGCATCATTAGCAGCAATTGCAACCCCTGCTGCCTCTCAAGTCCAAAATCTATTTACAAAAGTTGCTGACTCAAGAGAAAGAAAAAACGCTTCATCCAGAGTGCGACGCTTTAGCACTACACCTGCATGCATTATAAAACACTCCAAGAAATCCACAGTGTCAGAAGAAGTCCCAAAAGATCACACTATAATACATGATATTCAATTTTGTGATGAAGATGTCCCAAAAAATTCTACATCTGAGCGGGAGTTATCTTCTATCACTCGTAAAAAAGATTTAATAAACAGTGCAATCATAATTACCGATTGCAAATTTTCAGAAGATTCATATCATAAAGATATATCAGAGAATAATCAAAAAAAACTAAATACTTTAACTCCAATAGAAGAAGCAAATGAGATTAATTTTGACGAATCTTCTCATGTCAATAATTCAATATGTGGTGTCAAATGGTTGACATATTTTAAATGGTTCACTAGATGATACTTTTTTTTTTTTTTTTTGAAAAAAAATCAAAAAAAAATGAGGACGTATTTAATCGACAAAGTTATGTTTGACCAAGGCATTCTCTGTGTGTATATACAATTATGTTTAATTTTCTTTGTTTAATATTTCGGGCGATTCTGATACAATGTCGAGCGATTCTGATACAATTTCGAGTGATTCTGAAACAATTTCGAGTGATTCTGAAACAATTTTGAGCTCGTTCCCTAAAGCTCTTAATTCCTGTGATAATAAAATGAAGATTTGTTAAAACTACCTCAGCGAAAAAATGAATAATGTCGTTAGGTTCTTCAATTATATTGGGTGATGCAGTCAAACTCAAGAACACCCGACCAGCATAAGTAAAAATCTCAGCCTAGACATATTGTGTGTGTGTGTGTGTTACTAACTTGTGGTAAAAGACCCGCGAATAAGACATAGATTTCCTCAACAATACAGCCAGCAACACTAACTTTACTCTGGGGCGCAAACGAAATTAGATGTAATGCTATTACCGATGGTCCCGGTACATTTGCTACTACAAAAGAGTGCCTATTGAATGATTCATAGAGGGTCTTTCTCATGAAAGAAATAGGAAGAATGTTGTATCCAAGAGTTGCTATCAATCTATTTGCAAAAGGTTGCATAGTTTTTTTAATCTTGCTATTGATTTGAGATGTTTTTACTAATCGCGCAACCGGTGCTGGTTCGTCTATTAACAAATCAGTAGAAAGCTGAGTCCAATTATTCCCTAATGCATCATTTTGCGATTCATATGCACTAGCATCACTAATGAGAAAAATAATATAAATTAAGAAATATTACCGAAGAAATGCATAAGCCATTAGTGCTCTGCATTGATGATGTTTTTCTTCTTCTTTTGGGTTCTTTTTTAATATATATGCTCTTATAGCACCCGCAAATGCAGACATGAATACATCATTGACAGTGACTCCTAATTTATTTTTAATTATGCGAACAAATTGGAGATTCCAAGGACCGCCGATAGCAATCTAAAATCAAAATTTTCATTTGTAATTTTATTACCTTTTGGTTTGTACAATATTGGAGACCTTTTTCTCGATCAATTCTTTTAGCTGAAACGGCGCATTCTGAATCATAAGAACTTGTAAATGATGTCAATGCACGAGGAATACTCAAAGATATTCGCAAAAACATATATGCGATATTTAAAAAATTTTCGAATTGATTGGGGTGTTTTCTATATATAAAAAAATAATCATTTGAAACATGTGTCTTACGGTTGCCATCTTTTCAAACCAGTAAGCTCTTTTCCATTAGCAAATTTTTCTCCTTTCTGATTTCGCATTAATCTCGAAAACACTTCTACTAATGATATACCATCAGCCACACCATGAGCAATTCTAGTCAAAATACAATGTTTTGCATTTGGGGATTCTACTTGATCTTTGTTTTCAATTATATAAATCTGAAATTGATTAAATAAAAAAAATATTTTAAATAAAAATTTATTTTAATACAACAATAATAAAAAATATTATAATAAAAATTATTCTTACCTCCCATAATGGTTTTTCTCGAATAATTGGAGTATTGATAATGCTTTCAAGTTTTTTTTTTAATTCAATAAAATTATCAACTTTAACATAATTAATGTGGTTTTTAATATTAACATCAACTTCTTTCCATTCTTTATCAATAACTATAGAACGTAATCTGATATAATTTAAAAACTCAGTTTTAATAAGATTCTCAAAATCTAGTTTATTTGGTAATCTTTTTATGAATGCACAGCAATTTATTGCATGATTTATAGCACCAGCTTTATTTGGGAATGTCCCATGTATCAACATATCTGATATCATTGACATTTTTCGAGTAATTTTATTTTTTTTTTTTTTTAGAATAAAAAAACAAGTAATTGTTCCCCATATTAATATTAAACAAGAAATATAATAATAAGTCAAATCAATAAAAAAAAATGATAAAGACATCATAATTATTATTATTAATTGAATATTAGGTGTCAAAACCTTTTATTTGGGACTACATATCTTCAACGCTCCATTTATAAGCTGCTTCTTTTTCTTGATATGCTTTTCTATTGATTGTCTAAAAATAAATTAAAAAAAAAAAAAAAAAAATTTTTTTTAAAAAAATTTTTTTTAAAACAATCACCTTCATCAATTTCTCTTCAAATCCATTTCCTCGTATACATCCATCCCATCTATAACCAGCTTTTATACCAAACCGATTTGGGACTCCAATAAATCGACATTCAGGTTTTGATGTTACATTACTTGATCTTGAAGCTTAATACACTAAATTAATTAAAAAAAAACCTTACTAGATTCAAGATGTCTTAATGGATCATCCCAACGTACTGAATCTCTTAATTCTTGATCAAACATTTCATCAATTTCATGCCTAATATATAATTTTTTTAATTAATTTTTTAAATTTTTTTAATTAATTTTTTAAATTTTTTTAATTAATTTTTTAAATTTTTTTAATTAATTTTTTAAATTTTTTTAATTTTTTAATTAATTTTTTAAATTTTTTTAATTAATTTTTAAATAAATTTCTTCTTTTACCTTGTGAGTGGCTGCTCTGCAATTCTACGTTCTTCTTCTTCTTTACGTTTTTTTGAATCTTGTTGTAAAATACCACCCCCCCATTCAATTTTCTGAAAAAAAAAAATCATTTAATTTTATTTATTACTTGTGTTGTTTTAATTTCTTTTTTTTTGTCTTTCTTAATTCTATAACCACCTTTTTTTGAAGATTGTAATTCTAACCATCGCTGTCTAGTAATCTTAAATCCATCTTCATCTCTATAAATCACTTTAAAAAAAATTAAAAAAAAAATACGAATTTACCTTCATTATTATTACTTTCGTTTCTGACAAAAAATATAATAAAAATAAAAGAAAAAATATACCTAATTAAACCAATATCTAAATCTCCTTCAGCATCTAATGTTGAATAATTTTTCTCTTTTTTATTTAAATTATCTTTTTTTAATTCTTCTAAAACTTCTTTCCCAACATTTTCTTCTATAGCTCGAAGCATTTGTTGTCTTTTTAATTCATGGGACATATTAGAAGTATCATCTACAATTACTGCATCTTCAAGTTCATCAATTGCTTGAAAAAAAAATATTTTTTTTTTTTTTATTCTCACCAAAAGATTCAACTAAATTTTTAATATCTTGTTGTCTGATTTGAGCTAATAGTTTAGCATCTGCTTCATCACGTTTAAGTTGACTTTTTAATGAAAAATAACTGTCTTCTGATGTTTCAATTTTTTTATCATTTTGAGGACGATAACGACGACGACTACTATGTGACTTAGTCACGCTTTTTATAGCTTGAAGGTCTGGTACAATACCCATTCTTTTTTGGTATTCCTAATAGGTTCAGTAAATATAAAACTAGAAAAATAATTATAAGAAAAAATACAATAAACAATATAAAAAATAATGAAAAACAATTTATCAGAAAAAGTAATTTTTAGAATTTTTCAATGAAAAATTATAATAAATCATTAAAATTTTTTTTTTTTAATTTTAAGCAAATTATTATAAAATAATTAATTATGAAAAATTGTATTTCAAATAAAAATTATCCGTCCCAAATATAATGATCTGCTAATGTTACATACATAGCTGGAAATCCTGGGATAGCTTGAAATTTGGGAACTGAAATTGGGACATGTTTTTTAATAATTTTTTTTTCTTCGATTGGTTTAGGATCACCACCCGGTAAACGAACATGCCATGTTTTTTTAATTGGTTTTTTATCCAACATTTCTTGATTAGATTTTAATTTTCTTCTTTGAGCGCATGGTCTGGTATCTTCCCATCCCCAAGATATAAGTGCTTGTATCCAAATTCTATGTCTTAGCATAAATAACGGACAAGACAAATATTCAGATCTTCTAAATAAGATAAAGCCTGAACGTTTTTTCATAATGTCAGTAATTCCTTTAAAAAAAGTTTCTAATAATAATGTTACGAAATATTTTTCTGCTTTTAATAAAATATGTGAACCATGGGACATCCCGACCAATAGAAGTTCATCAATATTATTTAAATTTATTCTTTTACAATATTCTTTTAAAAAATCTTGTAAATTCAATGAATCACTAAATGCTTGAACATTACTCATTAATCTTTTATTACAAGTATGTCTTTGAGGTAAAAAATCATCACATGATCTAAATTTAAAAATGAAAAAAAATTTATGTTCTAAAATTTTTTAAATATTAACTTACTGTATAAAACCGGGAGCTAATTTATCAAGAGAAACAATACAATGACTACTCATTTGATTTAATGAAATCGGGAAACCATTTTTCAGGCTATTTTTTAGCGCCGTGACAACTGGTTTGTAAGATAATCTATTTATTGGTGTGATATTAACAATATCATGAAAAAAAAATTTCATAGCACGATACCCTAGAAATGATTAAGCGATGAAAACTTACATAAATCCATATCTGACCCAATAAATTGGCTATCCATCATGAAGGGAGTATCATTCATTAAATTTTTTAAATAATTTAAAATAATACTTGAAAATTGATGACAAGTCGAGCGTAATCTAATCAAATCAATTGCTGTCAATTCTCTCAAAATAAGGTCAATTAATTTAGGTTCATTTTTGAATGCAATGAATATATCAGAATTTTGTTCATATGGTAATTCTTCTTTTTTCTCTTCAATTAATTTCAGCGGCGGCGGTACCGCCGCCGCTGTTTTATTTGATTGCGGGGAACTATTTAATTTTTTTTTTCCTAAACCATACATGAAAAATTTGCATGTTTGTACTTACTGAAAATGATGTTGCAAAAAATATGGCTAATAATGAAAAAAAATTAATACCATTAGAATATCGTTGGTTTTCAAAAGTTTCTTATTCTAAAAATTATTTTAATAATATGAAAACAAATTTAATTGATATTTGTAATAATCCATTAAATAGGAATAATATTTTCAAAGAAGATAAAAATAATGAATTAATGTATCGTAAAAATATGAGAGAATATAAAAATTATGATAAAATTATTGAATGGTTTCCCGATGAAAAAATAAATAAACAAGCATCAATTAATAATTATATAAATAGTAAATCTGATAATGTAAATAAATTTCAAATATCAGAAGAAAGAAAAGAAAAAGAGGTAATTCTATTTATTTGTTGTAATTTTCTTTAAGATTAAAATCATGGAAAATAAAGGTGAAGAAAAAAAAGATATTTTAAAAATTTATTTATTTAAAAAAATTTCTGAAAATACAAAATTGGGACATAATTTGAAATTAGCGGAATTACGGATTGAAATTTTAAATAAAAAAAATGAAGAATTTGAAAAAGATATAATTAATTTAAAAAATAACTATGAAAATAAAATACATCAATTAAAAGAGGAAATAATTTTTCTAAAAAAAGAAGAAAAAATTAATTTAAAAAATAAATTTGAATTATTACAAGAAGAATTAGATAATTCAAATTTAAAAATTAAAAATTTAGAATTAGAAGAAATCAAATTAAAAGAAAAAAATAAACTAACAATTGAAAATTTAAAAAATGAAATTAAAATAATTAGAAAATTAATTACTGAGAATTTAAATATTGAAAATGAAAAGATTATCAAAGAAGCGGAAGAAAATGATTTAGAAAAAAAATCTTATATTAAAGAAATTGAAAATCTTAAAATAAAATTAAATGACCAAAATTTAATTACGGATGATTTAAAAAAAAAAATAAATAAATCTGAAATGCAAGATATAGAAAAAAAGTCATTAGAAATGTCCCAAGAAATAAAAAATTTAAAAAATTCATTACAATTACAAAATACAGAATTAGAAAATTCAAAAAAATTACTAGAAAAAGAAATTGAAAAAAATAAAATTAAATTAAATGACCAAAATTTAATTACTGATGATTTAAAAAAAAAAATAAATAAATCTGAAATGCAAGATAAATTATAAAGACACTGAATTAAAAAATGAAATTGAAAAACTTAAAATAAAATTAGATGAATATGAAAATGCTGATATACAACAAGAAGCGAAAACATGGTTTGAAGAATTGACTTCAGCATTTAACTTGAATAAAATACCAGAACAAAAAAATTTTGAAAAAATTGAGGAAGTAAAATTAGCATATAATGAATTAGAAAAAAAATTTAAAAAATCTGCTGTTACTTGTTTAAATTTGGTAAGAAAAATAATTAAAAAAAAAAATTAAAAAAAATTTTTTTTTTTTTTGGCAGAAAAAAGAAAATCAAAAATTCCAAGAAGAAAAAGTTTCCTGGTTGAAAGAAAATGAGAAAATAAAAAAATTAGAATCTGAAAATGAAATTTTACAAAAAGAATTAGATTCAATAAAAAAACCTTTAATTAAATTTTTCGAAAAAGATAATTTAAAATATGATTTTTCAAATCGTAAGTTAATTTTTTTTATTTAATTTATTAGTAATTAATTTATTAAATGAATGGCGTTCTGAAAAACCTAATTTAGAATCCCAAATT
The DNA here is from genome assembly GCA_030522725.1 of Ichneumoninae sp. B BG-2022a. Lineage (NCBI taxonomy): Eukaryota > Metazoa > Arthropoda > Insecta > Hymenoptera > Ichneumonidae > Ichneumoninae sp. B BG-2022a. The sequence goes on from JAPYZD010000432.1 coordinate 62,482, forward strand.
ATAAAAATAGAAAAAGATTTAGAAAGATTTAAATTAAAAGAAGAGAATTTAATATATCAATTAGAGGAATCAAATAAAGAAAATAAAACTGCATGGCAAGAAGCAGCAAGATTACATGATATTGTAGAATCTAGAGGTCGGGAATTAGAAAATGAAAAAAATAAATTATTAATTGAAAATAAAGAAGCATTATATGAAAATTTACCTTCAGAGATTAAAAAAAATGAAAATAAAAAAGAAAAAAATAAGAAAGAAAAAATTGAAAAAGAAAAAATAGAAAATTTGAGTGAAGAAGAAAAAAAGAAAAAAAACAAAAATAAGAAAGAAAAAATTGAAAAAAAAAAAAAAATTGAAACAAATGAAATAATTGAGAAAAAAAAATCAGAAAATTTCAGTGAAGAAATAAAAGAAGAAAATAAAGAGGAAGCCTTATTAACATGGTCTTCAACAGCACCAGTAATTGATAATAGTTTAACAAATTTATTAAGTTGGGGTGGAATAGAAACAGAAGGATTTATGGGAAGCTTTTTTAAAGGATGGGGGACATCAGGTATACAGGACCAAGAATTATCACCGACATAATAATGGTTAATTTTTTAAATTTAATATCAGGCGGGAGTTCAGTACGTAGTATGTATCATGATAATGAGGATCGTTATAGTATATTTAAATTAAATTCATGGATACAAATGAATGAAAAAAATAATATAAAATTATTTAATAAATGTATAGAAAAAAATTGTCCCAAATTACTATATAATAATGTACTCCCGACAGAATTAATTAAATTAAATAATTTAGTTGGTGATACTAAACTGAAATGTATTCATAACAATTTAAGCATATATGAAACAGCATTTTTAGTAACTGTTTGTGATGGTCATGAAGGTTCAGCAGCAGCAGAATTTGTTTCGAAAAATATAGGTAAAATATTATTATATACATGGTCGCAAATTATGAAAGAATCAACATCATCATTAAACTTAAAAGATGCTATTGAAATTTTATTTATTAATCTATTCAAACAATTAGAATCATCTTTTATTAATGAAATATCTAGACATAATATTATTGAAACAACTTCTGGTACAGTAAGCATAAAAAAAAAAAAAAAAAAACTTTTTTTGTGTAGTGTGTAATATCTACATTAATAACAGATAATCATATATGGTGTGCAAATTTAGGTGGTAAGTCAATTTTTAATTTTCGTTTTTAAAAAAGATTGTCGTGCTTTGTTTTTAACACTCATGAATGATATAATTTATGATAATTATGAAGAAAAATTAAATGAAAATGAGAACTTTTTATTTCTGGAAAATCATGTCGGTATGATACAACAAAATCTTAATAATTTAAAATGGCAACCAACAAAAATTGATTTAAAATCTTCTGATTCTGATTCTGATTATTATAAAGAAGATAAATTAATCGAAATTAATTTATCCGAAGAAGAAGAAGATAGAAAAGAACGTAATGATAAAGAAATAAATACATATATAGAATCTAATTTATTTAAAAAAAATATTTTTAAAAAAAATAATAAAGTAAAAAATGACTTACCTATATTTGAAGCTAAATGGTTATCATCTATACATAGAGCAACAGAACCAGCAGAACAAGAAAGAATTCAAAAATTATCAGGTAAAAAAAAAATAAATTTTTTTTTTTTTTTAATTTATAAGTTTCTATTTTATTTTTCATTAAGGTTCAATTAAAAGGGGGCGTTTATTTGGTATGGAACCAACCAGAAGTATGAATATTTTTTTTTTTTTTATTTTAAATAAAGCTATAGGTGATCTTGATATTAAAAATATTGCTGAAGAAGGTATTTTGAGTATACAACCTGAAATAAGTTGTTTTAAAATTGAAAAACCCGGTTTATTATTTATTGCTTCAGATGGTAAAGAATTTTTAAAACTTATAATTTTTTTTTAGGTGTTTGGGATTGTGTAAATGTTGAAGGTTTATTAACATTATTATTAAAATGTAAACGTTTATGGTAAATTAAAAATCAAATTTTTTTAAATAATTTAAATTTGTTTAGGAAAAAAATAAATAAATGGTTAGCATCATCAAATACTTCACCAAGTATAGATGAATTAAATCAATTAACAAATTATTTAACAAGAAAAACAGCTGATAAAGAACGTGATGATAGTACATGTATAATTATATATATAAATCCAAAAAAAGAAGATATTACAAATTTATGATAATATAAATTGAATTATTTGATTTATATTATTTTCAAGTATAGATCCTTCTCCAATAAATATTGGTATTGGTGCATCATCAAATTGAAATCGTTTTCCTTCTACGCCTATAAAATTATCAGCTTCTTCTTGATTTTCAAAAGTAATAGAACGAGATTCTCGTAAACGTTCACTAACAAAGGTAAATAATTATTAATTTTAAAATTTTCAGAAACAAATTTAAAAAACATTTATATTTTTAAATTAAAAAAAACTTTAAATAGATTTTTGTACTTACATTTCTCTTTCTAAATCCTCTATTATAGTTTTAGATGTCTTGGAAGTTGGCAAATCCATTTTATTACAGAATATTAAAATTGATATTTGAGATTCAATTAAATCTTTATTTAATAATAAATTATATAATTGTCTTTATGAGAGATATTAAAAAAAAAAAAAAAAAAAACTAACTCAGCTGATGATTTAATTTTTTCGGATGCATCAATTAAATAAATAATTTTAAATGCATTTTTTAATGAATTTTGTAATAAAAAATTGAGTCTCTTATGACCAGGAATATCATATATTGATTTAATTTTATCATTTAAATTTAAATTTTTATCAATATCAGTCAATTTAATATTATTTATTTTCATTGACGGAACTGTAATTATATTTCTATATCCTTGTAACTATTAATAATTAATTCTTAAGTTTTCTTACAAGATATAGCAGTCGGGTTTTACCAGTATTACATTGTCCCAATAGTAATATAGCATCATGTTTAATCTTTTTATTAAAAATAGAATATTCTAGATATTTATAATTAATTGAAAAACATACGTAATTTATAAATCAAAAATGCTAAAATAATACTAAAAATTATTAAGACTTTTGTTAAATCAAATTTATTTTCAAAATAATTCATCATAATATTATTAGAATAGTCGTTAAATATTGGGACAGTTTAAAAAATTACGTCCCTCAGTCACACTAATTTTTTTAAAAAAATAAATAAATTATTCTTTGATTATGGGAAAAGTAAGAAATAAATAAATCTTTACAATAATTAGGATTATTATACAATTTTGGGTGTCCCAAAATCCGCAAATGATAATGATTTAAAAAAAGCTTACAGAAAATTAGCAATGAAATGGCATCCCGATAAACATGCTGGATCATCGGATAAAAAAAAGGTGAAAAAAAAAAAAAAAAAATTTTTTTTTTTTTTAGGCTGAAGATATGTTTAAAGATATTGCTGAAGCTTATGATGTTTTATCTGATAAAGAAAAAAGAGAAATTTATGACACTTATGGTGAAGAAGGATTAAAAGGTGGTGCTCCAGGATCTGCGAGTGGAGCTGCTGGCCCAGGTGGTGGTACAAGAGTTTTTTGTAAGAAATTTTTTTATTTCAAAAATTATTTAGATTCTGGAGCTGATGCTGAAAAAATTTTTTCAACTTTTTTTGGTTCTGATCGTAAAGGCGGATTTAATATGTTTTTTGATGATGACTTTGGCCCTTTTGGAGGAGCTGGTACTGGAGGAATATTCAGACAAATGGGTAGCGGTAATTTTGGAGGAGGAGGTTCTGTAAGATCCTCGGGTAACTTTCAACAGCAACAACAACCAAAGAGATATCAAATTGATCTCAATTTGACTCTTGAGGAACTTTATTCGTGAGGAAAAAAAATTTATTTTCAAATTTTTTTTTTCTAAGGGGAGTTACAAAACGTCTTAAAGTAACACGAACAAGATGGGTTAATGATCATGCAGCAAAAGAAGAAAAAGTTTTGGAGGTTGACGTAAAACCGGTAAATTTTTTTTGTATAGTATTGATATTATTTTTGTTAATTTGAATAAAATATTTTGATACATAATTATTTTTTTTTTTTTAAATATTTTATTTTTAAGGGATGGAAAGATGGAACAAAGATTACTTTTAACGGGGAAGGTGATCAAGAATCACCAAGTGCACGTCCTGGTGATATGATATTTATAATAAAATCCAAATTACATGATAGATTTGTTAGAGATGGTTTACATCTCATACATAAAATTCCAATCAGTTTGGTTAAGGTATGATTTTTGCAATTCCAATTAATAATGATATATTAGGCTTTAACAGGTTTTATAGCTCCCGTACGTACACTTGATAATAGATTATTGAAAATAACCATTGACGAGATAGTTAATCCAAGTACTCGAAAAATTGTCCCGAATGAAGGTAAAAAAATTTTAAGAAAAAAATTAAAATTAGGTATGCCATCATCAAAAATTCCTGGAGAAAAAGGAGATCTTATACTTGAATTTGATATTTTATTTCCCAGGTTAGTAAAAATTAATGAACCTTATAACACTCAGATCATTGACTGAAGAAAAAAAAATTGAATTAAGAAAAATTTTTTCATGATAATTACATTGATTGTTCTACCAACATCAAATCTTTTTCATAAATATTCTACTGATGAATTATTTATACAGGAAAACTGTTATGCGATATTAACAAAAGCAAGTTCAAATTTATTATTAAATGGATCAGATACTTTGAATAAAAATCTTGTAATAAAAATAACTCCCAAATGTCGTCCTTCTTTATATATTAGCTGGCGTCCCAAAGATATTATTAATTCTTATAATTTAGAAAATGATGCAGTATATCATGCTGCTTTAATTCGAGTTAAAAAAAATAAAGAAAAAAATAATGATGAAAATTTAAATAAAGATATTAGATTAATAAATATAATAAATCAAATTAAATTAGTTTCTGATGAAACTAAGATTATATTTTTATCTGCTACATTTTTTGATAGTTTGGGACTTATTCCGGGAGAAGAGGTTATAGCGGCGATTGGTATGTACAATGATGAAAAAAAAGTTTTAAGTGCTGATTTGAAACCTCTAACTGAGGAAGATTATGATTTATTAGAAAATGAAGCATCAAATATTGAGGTGAGAAAGAAAAAAAAAAAAAATTTTTTTTTCAAAATTTTTTTTTTAGTATAAAAAATAATACGTAATTTTTTTTTTCAGAATGATTTATTGGAACAAATATCAATCATATTTGTAAATCAAGTTATCCCAATTTTTTTAAAAAATTCTAAAATATTTTTGAAAGTCTTAAAATTAAAAACTGTTGGTTCATCTTCTCCAAGTTTTGGTTTTTTGAAACCATCAACTGAATTAACAATTATTTCTAATCCTAAAAAAATTATAAATAAAAATAATAAATTATCAAAATGTCTTAGAGTAATTCCTATAAATGATTCGAGCGATAAAATAAATTTGATTTGTTATTTGAATCCATTTGAATATGAGGAATTTAAATTGATTAATTTAAATAATGAGAATAATGAATTTGTTTGGGTCAAACTAAATAATTTCGATCATCCTTGGATAATGAAAATTGTGACAAACGATGACATATATTTACATTGCCTTGGTATTCCTTCATGGATTTATAATTTGCTAGACTTTTCATCACTAGAATATGTTTATATAAGTTCTGTCACGACTGGTTCTGTCGTAGTCTCAGGAATTTACTTGGAGCCTGTGATTTCAAGTGATTGTCCTAATGAACATAAAGATTTTTTCTGTAGTCGCGAGTTCAAAGAAAAAGCATTAATTTCATTGCAAGAAAAATTAATTAATGAAAAAAGTTTTATCGCTCTTAGCCATAAAATGCCATTACAGCTGAAAATAAATATCTCCAAAAAAAAAAACATTATAAAAAAAGAATCAAAGAATTTTAATAAAAACGTATATGTGAATTCATTTGTGAATGAATTAACAACTTGCATTGATGAATATAATTATTTTCATGTTGAAGATTATCAAGAAGAAAATTATAATGAAATTCAATCCATTCCATTTTTATTATCTTTAACTCCCGACCCTGATGATGAAAATGAAAGATATGTTATAATGCCAGCAACACTTCTTGTTCAAAATTTGATAATTAAAAATCCAATTAATTTATTTTTGGAAAATAAAAATAAATTTCCCGATTCTTTGTTGTCTGCACTTTCAGAAATCGGGACATCTACTAATTCAGAAATTGGAACATCTCTTAATTTAGAATTTGGGACATCTGGGAATTTTGTAGATATCTTTCAAAGAAAAAATATAATTACAGATTTACCGGATGAGTTTGTTGAAGAATTGATCGAAGGTAAAAATGAAAAATATACAATTAAGAAAAAAAAAATTTTTAGATTTTTTTTTAATCAAAGATAAAAATATTAATAATGGAATTTTGGTATGATATTTTAATATTATTTACTTTTAAGATTTCTGGTGGAAATGGATTTGGGAAAACAACATTTGCAAATATTATTGGTCATAATGCAACAACAAAAGATATACAATTTGGTTAGTTTTTTTTTTTTTATTTTTTTTAGTCATTAAAATAAATTGTTTATTACTTTCGAGTGATTCTATAAAATTTTCAGCCATTTTAAAATTATTTGGTGAAGTATTTAGACTCGTAAGTTTCTATTTTCTTAAATTACTACAGGCTTTAAACTCCCGCCCCTCAATGATAATTTTAGATGATCTTGTAAGTTAAAAAAAAAAAAAAAAAAACAAAGGATATGATTTGTCCAGCTCATACAAATGAAGAATCAAATACAGGAACTTTAACAAGTAACTTATTTCAATTTTTTTTAAATTATTAAAAAAGGTCAAAGAAGTGCTGTATTGTCCCAATTTATATTTGATACTTGTTTTGCATGGAATCAATTAAGAAGAGTAGTTTTATCGAATGATCTAATAAGTCGTAAGAGTCTTGAGATTAATTAAAAATCATATATAATAATAATTTATAATAATAATTTATTATAATAATAAATAATAATAATTTATGATAAATAATCAATAAAAATAATTAAAATAAATAATTACAAGAAACATATAATGTTCGATAGATTTAATAGCTTATAATAATAAATTGTTTTGTAATAAATAAAAAAAAAAATAAACAATTTTTTCAAAAAAAAAAAAATAATAAATTTAAACGGAAATTATAAATTAAATAATATTTTTTTTTTTTAAGAACCCGCAATAAGATTAATTGGAACGATAAGATCAATAGAAAATTTGAATAAAACATTAAGATCAGCAGTTATTTTTCAAGACATTAAATTAATAAAAATGAGTTAGTTTTTTTTTTTTAATTTTAGATTTAAATAGGTCCTGAAATTATATTAAATATTTTTAAAAATATTTTACAACGTCAAAGTTTCAAAGCCAGATTAAATTTAACCGAATTTGATAAAAAGTCAATAACTTACTATACAACAAATTTACGAGGATGTTCGATTAAAGATTTGTATGTAAGTCGGGTGTTAATAAATTTTTTGAATTTAAAAGGAAATTGTAAATATAATTATACAATTAAAAAAAACTGCAAATAATAATAATTGTATATTACAAGAAGATATAATTAAAGGAATAAATAATGTATTAAAAATAAATAAAGAAGTAAATATAAAAATTGGAGGTTTATTTAAAATACAAGAAGATTTAAATGATTTAATTAATTTGCCAATTAAATATTCTTATTTATTTAAAGAAAATAATTATATTAAATCACAAGGTGTTTTACTTATTGGACCACCTGGTTGTGGTAAAACTCTTCTAGCTGATATAATTTCTAAAAAATGGCAATTACCCATGAAAAGGTGAATTATGTATATAAATTTATATATTTATTTTTACTAATTATTATAATAATATTTTAAAATAGAGTTAAAGGTCCAGAATTATTATCCAAATTTATTGGTCAATCTGAAGCAGGTGTTCGTAAATTATTTGAAGAATCACAAAAAAAGTCACCATGTATTATTTTTTTTGATGAAATAGAAGCCTTAGTCCCAAGGTTATATTTTAATATTAATAAATTTTTTTTCAGACGAGGTGGAGATAGTACTGGTGTTACTGATCGTATAGTAAATCAAATGTTATGTTATTTGGATGGAATTGAAACCAGAAAAGTTAGATCTTATTTCTTTTAATTTTTATTTAGGAAGTTTTTGTTCTTGGTGCAACATCACGACCTGATTTGATGGATGCTGCATTATTTAGACCTGGACGGTTTGATAAGGTATAATTTTTTTAAAATTTTTTAAAAATATTTCATTTGTCAGTTTTTGTATTGTGGCATTCCTGATAAAGAAGAAAGAGAAGACATATTCTTAAAATTAATAAATATAGATGAACCTTGGATAAGATATTTGAGTTCCTTAATCCCTCCTAGATCTACTGGTTCTGATATACGTGGATTAATTTCTACAGCACAATTGTTTGCATATAAAGAAGGAATAAATATAATACAAGAAAACCATATTCGAAAAGCTTTTAATGATTTTAAACCATCATATACTTCAAAGGTGAGAATTTAAGAAAGAAATTTTTTTTTTCAGCAAATTTTTAAGTTTCATCAATTATTCATTGAATTTTTATCCCCTTCTGATTTAATATCTATACAAAAAATCGAAAGAGAATTGGGACAACATTTTAATGAAAAAACCTCCTCCTCTTCAATTATGACTCAACGTATTGCTCTGGCTTAGGTTTATGTATAATATGATATCTGAAATTCAAAAATTTTTTTCTTTCGATATTACCTTGATATTCCATCAGAATAAATTGTGAATTGTTCATTACCTGGACAACAAACTAAATTTATTTTTTTATTCTTTTAAGTACCTTCTATTTTTTCAATTTTCTCATTTTTTTCAAACATTTTGAATGTTTGACGGACGGCAGTCATTAAGTGTCTCGTCACATTTTCGTTCAATCTATTAGAAATATTATTGTTATTTTCAAGAATCGCTCCATCTTCCGTAACCAAAACTTTTGAAATTATCATGTTATTATTAAATTCTTGTAATGTTATTTGGAAATCAACATGGTGTCTTATACGACGACATACTCATCGTAATACACCTGCAAGATGTCAGTATACACCTTATCAGTCATTTATACAAAAATTGAAAATTAGAAAAATATTTAGAAAATCTATAACTAGGGGTACAATGATGTGGTCAAGTGGGCAAGTAAAAAATTATTATTTTTGTTTTTTTAAATTTTTTTTAGGTTCGTATGCCACCTATAGGTATTGAGGGAGTCCCAATCAATCAGCGTTACAGGGGCAAATTATATGATATTCGAGCTAATAGAATTTGGTATCGAAATTAACAACAACACCACTTTTTTTTCGATTGTTGCTCAAAACTCTCGACAAATTTATAATTTGGAGAATTTTTATTCAGAAACCAAGGAATAGAATTAGGAGGTACTGCTTCAGAGATTTTCTTTTGAGTTTGCAAAAATATTTCAATTTGTTTATTGCGATGGTCAATCTGAGACTTCGAATTAATATATATACTGATAAGATTGGAACGGGAGAGTTTGGGCTTTATTGGAATTTTCGGCTCAACTGCTGCAATATTTTCATGTCGAATAATTGGTTGAGAAGTCATGACTTCAGGATCTTTTTGATGGGGAGATAAATAAGGTACAGATTTTGGAGATGATTGTACTGGTGAGGTTAAGGCTCGTGTTGTTGCTTTAAGATGCAGTAAATGCTCTTCAGCAAGGCTTCTCAACATCCCTTCATATAACGTTAATTCACTAATAACGCGACCAACTAACGGACCTGGGACATTAGCCCTCACAAGTTCGTCTCTTAATTGTTGCGGATGTAAGGGTAACGAGGAATCGTTTTTCGGATAGTAGGGTATGTCCCATTGAGCAGATTCGGTGAATTTGTCCTCATTCAAATTAAATATTTTCGGCATAACTTCACGACCTCCTAGATGCTCATCTATCAATTTTTTTTCTTTTTCTTCTTGCGACACACATTCATTCATTATTATATTAGAAGTGGATTAGTCACAGGTAAATCGAGCATGTGCCTAGAAGACATACAAAGTACAAGATTTGCTAGATAACACATAGCAACTACTTAGGTGCGGCACATATTGATTTTGCGGCATTGCCAATTGCATCTCAATATCATATAGTCAAGACTTGATACTCACATGCAAAATTCAAGAAGAGCCGTCGCAGTGCATATCCCTCATGTTTAGTGCATAATTGTTCTTTTGAACTTGATTTATTGTTGCACGCAAAAATGTATTGTGCCTTTGACATTCTGAACTTCTATGGCATGTTTGAGGCATGCCTGATAGAACGAACCTTTTTACGGTCGTGATGAAGTAATCTGCTGCAACTGCATGTCAACAGAACGCTCATCGTCTCCAATTGCCGAAGAGACTTGGCCTATCGAAAATGGAATTACTAGAGCTGTCAAATCAGAAACAGATGACATTCTACCACCCATAGTTGAGGATCTTCATTTTACGGAAGTATCATCAAATGAAGCTTACCCAGTAGAGGCTCCAGTAGTGACTGATGAAACACCGGATGAGTTTAGCATGCACGATGATAGTCAAGCGGAAAAAATAATGGCGGAGGATGCGATAATACCCACCCCGAACACATGGCTCACGGAGCCAGAGTATATCAGTAGTAGTGAGATAATCGATTCTCTAGGTGTTGATCCTGAATGCGTCGATATTATTTCTTTGATATCATCACTAAGTTCACGTTGGAAAGCAAATGCCACAAGTTTGCTAGAGTGCCGTACGCCAGCAATGGCTGATAATCTGTTGAGAACGGAATATAATGTTGCTACGCCTTCACGCACACTTCTACAAAATGCAGTTATAGATGGAGACTACTATCTAATTGCTTTGATAATGAGATCAAATTATCGCGATTGTAAGATTCGATTTTTTAATGAGTTTAAAAAAAAAATTTCTTGCAGTGGTGAATGAAAGAGATTCTCTTGGAAGAACGCCGCTACATCTTGCGCTATTGAACGCTGACGTTATAGCAGTGCAGATATTTTTGTCAAGGCCTCCTTGTGTTTGTTTTTTCGAGCCGCTCCCGTCTCTTGATGATGCAGAAAATGATCGTTCGCCGCCTCCATTGCCGTTAGTTAATTCATCTCCGGATATTGCGTTTCCCGATGTAGCTTTATGTTTTGGACATCTTCCCGCAATTCATCTACCGCTTGCCTCAGCATATCAATCTTCTAAAGTTTCTACTGTCGCTTTAATTTATCAATTACTACTCGGCTATATCACCTTAGCTAATCAGGTGCGGGAGGGTCGGGAGAAAGTTAATATTCCAGAGCCATTTGGCGAAGCATGTGGTTGGTCGTCCGCCGCCACCGCTCCAAATGAAGACTCTTCTTTTTGTGAGACAGATGATAATTTACCTTCCGCCGCCGCAATAGCAACAACAAGGCGAATGATGAGTTTGCAAGATTGGCATTCCGCACTATTAGATTTTCTTGATTCTCGTGGCGGCAATCAAATGATTGAATGGAGTATAGATAGTGTTGACACTCCAAATGGTATGCATATTGTATAATTAAAAAAATTAATTTATAGGTATGTCTGCATTTCATCGAGCTAATGCTATGGGACTCCCGTCAATAGTACAATTATTATTAGAAGCAGGAGCAAATTCTCTATTAAAAGTAAAAATATTTTAATTTATAAATTCGTTTTAGGATTCTTCTGGAAATCTACCAGTACATCATGCAATAAGTTCAGGAAGTTCTGAAACTTTTTCTTTGCTTTTACGTCGTGGTGGTTTAGCAGCTTTGTCTTCGGGTTGTTCACCACTTAAAGAAGAAACATCAATGATGTCCTTATTTAATAGATGTATCCTACGGTACAATATATTTTATTAAAATTATTTTTTAAATAGGGGTGCTTGGAAATCTCTGGGACATCTAATAAGCGACGAGGTATACTCACAATATCCTATCAGTGAGACAGATTTCGATCAATTAGCAGAATTTGCGGCTCTTTGTGGATTTAGTCGTGAATTTGCTGAATCATTTAATATGGCTGTTGATAATTCTATACCTCTTGAAAATGGTAGTTGGAGAAGACGTGAGATGTTATCTTCTTTAAAAATATTTACTCATGAAGATTGTTTGAATCATTTGCCTTTTCCCCCATCAAATCGTCCGTTAAATGCAACATCAAAATTTATGATGCGTTTATATACAATGTATCCTGAGAATCCTACAAGATTACAATGCCTGATTGATTCAGGTGGAATTTTACGAAGTCATCAATTTAATAAGATTATTTGGCAGGTTCAATCTCAGCATGCATCAATGGCAGATATATTAAGAGTTCATGAATGGACATATATAAGTAAATTATTAGAAAGGTAAAAAAAGAAAAAATAAATTTTTTTTACAGGGCTGTAAAAATTTCTGCGGGAGATTCAAATAATATTAATAATAATAGCAATAATAATATGCATACTAATGTTCGTATATTCAATAATAATTCAGCAGCATCACCAAATTATTTAATTCATGATATTGATGAAGATACTCCTTTGACAGTTGGAAGTTGGGGTGCTGCCTGTGCTGCTGCAGGAACAGTTATAGCAGCTGTAAAAGCTGTCTGTAATGGAGAAGCACGTGCAGCATTTTGTGTGGTTAGACCACCAGGACATCATGTAGGAACTTGGGGACCATGTCAATTACCAACTGGAGAAGGTGGGTGGATCTCAGAAGTTGGTGAAGAAGATTGGTTGTAAGACATTTTAAAAAATAAAAAAAAATACATCTTAGACATGGGTCACAAGGTTTTTGTTATTTAAATAATGCTGCTATAGCTGCAGCATATGCGCGGTACAGGTATGCTGAATCGGGTATTCGAAGAATTGCTATTGTTGATTTTGATATTCATCATGGAAATGGGACAGAGCAAATAGTAAGAAATTTGATTGCTCGTAAACGTAATTTAATGGTAAGGTTTTTATTTTTTTTTTATGAATTGTAAAAATATAGATGTCAAGTAATAGACCAGGAGATTTTAATATATCTTTAAAATTTAATGAAGATTTTTGGAAACCTTGGTATGATGAAACTGATTCTGAAGAAATATTTTTCGCGTCTATACATGGTAATTAATATATTTTATTTGAGTCTTTGAGGTTTTGGTTTAAATTTTTATCCTGGGACGGGAGGTATTGAAAATAATGAATCTTGTAAGTTTTTTTTTTTTTTTTTTTTTTTTACCCGTAAAGTATTTCGAGAAGCATTTTTAGAAAAATTATTAATTCCTCTTGAAATTTTTAAACCTGGTAATATTTTATTATAAATTATTATTATTTTTTTTAATTAAATTTATCATTATGAAAGTTAGTTTGATATATTATTTTGAATATATTTAATTTTAAAATAAATTATTAGATTTTGTTTTCTATCTTAGATTTAATAATAATATCAGCGGGTTTTGATGGACATTGTTTGGATTCTGTGAATGCGGGTTATGGTGTATGTTGTGAAGAAGATTTTGAATGGATGACAAGGTCACTTGTATCTATTGCAAATGATTCTTGTGAAGGTCGAATAGGTAAGTTTATTTTTTTAAAATTCGTTTTTTTTAGTTTCAGTTTTAGAAGGGGGTTATAATACAAAGGCTGGTCCTTTATCACCATTTGCTCAAAGTGTAGCTGCTCATGTACGTGTACTTGAGGAATGTTCACCTGAATTAACATTTGCCGCTTCAAAGATCTTACAAAAGCTACTTCCAAGTAGTATAATTCCAGATAATGATTCTAATAATATTTATGAGATATCTAATAAAGAATCTTTACATTATTCTAAACGTCCTGCAACTGATGATGCTAGTAATGATTTTATGGAAATAGCGGCGGCGATAGCGGATGGAGAAAAACCTCGAGATGAAGCACCCAAGCGACGTAGACGTTTGGCAGCTGTTAAGGCATTGGCAGCAATAGAAGAAAAAAATGCACAAAATAAATTATTAAATAAAAAAGATGATGAGATAGATATAATAACTGAATCTTTAAATATGAAACAACATCAAATTATAGAATTATAGTGTTGCTGTTGATTTTGTTTCTCCAAAATTAAATGGACCTGTAAGAAGATGCAAAAAATAAAACGTGCCGCAATTCATGCAGGAAGTTGGTATAGTGACGAAGGTAGCAAATATATATTAAGAGCATATTTTAGAAAATGATTTAAGAACTTATATTGAGAGAGCATTATTTAATTCTGAAGCTGCATACAAAATTAAAAAAACAATCATAAAATCTGTGATATGCCCGTAAGAAGTTGCAAATAAAAATTTAAAGAAAGTCATGCAGGTTATAAATATTCAGGATTAACAGCAGGACATAGTTGGTTCAGATTATTACATAATGATAATCCTATGTAAGACCTTTTTAAAATAATAAAAAAAAAAGTGCGATGGTATTCATATTAGGACCATCACATCATATTTGGTTAGATGGATGTGGACTTCCTGATGATGATACAATAGTTTATGAAACGCCATTAGGTGATTTGATTATTAATAATAATGGTAAATATTTAAAAAAAAAATATTTAATAAAATAATATTAAAAAATTTATAATTTTAGTTTTAAGAGAATTAAAAATTAATTTAATTAAAAATAAAATCAATGTTACAAATTTAAATAAAAAAATTCAAGAAGCGGAACATTCAATTGAAATGCAATTACCATTTTTGAAATATATTCTTGAAAAACGACAGTAAGAGAAATTAAATTCATAAATTTTTTCAGAGAAAAAGCTTCTATTGTTCCAATTTTAATTGGTAAATTAACTCCAAAAAATGCTAAATTAATTTCACAAATATTGATGCCTTATTTTAATCAAAAAGTAATATTTTTTTTTTTAATTTTGACTTAGGAATGTGTATTTGTTATATCATCTGATTTTTGTCATTGGGGTAAAAGGTAAAATATAATTAAAGGAAAAAAAAAAAAAAAAAATTAAGTAAATTTTCTTATATTTTTTTCAGATTTCGATATACATTTTTGCCTATAAAAAATGATGCTATTAATAATAATAATAATAATAATAATAATAATAATAATAATAATAATAATAATGATAATAATGTACCAAAATGTCCAATACCATCAATATCTTCTACACCAATTATTAAATATAATAAAATTCTTCCTAAATCACCATCTAAGACAAATAATACTACAATGAAATTACAACATACAGAAGATATTGAATTTGGAAATTTACCAGGGATTATTTTCGGAAGACCATTTCCTTGTCCCAAAGCATATATTAATGTCAAAATTGCAGAATTAGATCATTCAGCTTTAAAAATTATACAAGAAAAAAAGGTTGAAGGTAAAAATAATTAAAAAAATTAAATAATAATTATTGAAAATTTTTTTTTTTTTTAAAATTGATATTATTTTAATTTTTAGAGTTTTGGGACTACATATCTATAACAAAAAATACTATATGTGGAGAAAATCCAATTAAAATAATTTTACAAGTAAAAAAAATTTTAATGTTTTAAAAAATTTTAGTTAATTGAGGATTCAAATTTTGAAATAAATGTTGATATACTAGATTATCGACAGGTGAATTTTTTTTTTTTTTTTTTTAGTCAGATCATGTTTCAGATCCTGAATTACAAGATTGTGTTACTTATGCCTCAGTCGTCATGGAAAATGTTATACCTAAGTCCCAATTGCAGACAACAGCAATAATTTAATAGTCACGGCGCAGCTCCCGCCGCTGCGTCATTTTTTATTGTAGCGCATTACGAAAAGCGCAAATGGTC
The DNA here is from genome assembly GCA_030522725.1 of Ichneumoninae sp. B BG-2022a. Taxonomy (NCBI): domain Eukaryota; kingdom Metazoa; phylum Arthropoda; class Insecta; order Hymenoptera; family Ichneumonidae; species Ichneumoninae sp. B BG-2022a. The sequence goes on from JAPYZD010000432.1 coordinate 78,362, forward strand.
ATCATTATTATAGATTCAATTGAAACTTAATAAAATGTTGAATCAACACGACGATGCAGTCGTTGTAAACACAATAAACAATATTGGTGAAATCAGTTCAGCCGTGAATATAAATTCTTCAGCACCTCCACCCCCCCCTTTACCATTTGTTAAATCTCTTACTTTAAAAACAGTACGAGTGCCAATAGATAGACCTCCTAATGCACCCAGTATCCCGACATACCTTATACGCCATAAAGACGGTGTATCTGCGTATTGTGGAGTAGAAGAAGATATACCTCATTTCAACCTTGTTGATGAAATACTTGATTGTTTGTGGTCTCCTGATGGTACTCAAATAGTTACAAATTCCTCAACAGATGGACTGGTCGTATACACGGTAAGATTATTTTTTTGAAAAATTAATATAATCTTATAGCACCCGGTCTGGAAGAGAAACATTTCAAAAGAACCTAATTCAATTACTTCTACTACTGCAAATAAGATTATTCTTAAACCATTTCCCAACTCTCCATTATTTTCTCCGCGTTCCTTACGTCATATTCAATGGTCACCCAAAGGATCATATGTCGTTGCATTTTGGCAATATATCAGTAGCAAAGTTTCTAGTGCGTAATAAATGAATAATTTTTTCTTGAATAAATAAATTTAATTATAGAAGTTTAATTTTATTCTAATGTGTTTTAGGTGGTTTAGATGAAAGGAATGTATTTGTATGGTCGACAGCATTCGCGGATGATATTGAAGTGATTAGACCAATTGCAGGATTTACACTTAAAGCGGTAACAACTGGGCAATGGCCTATCTTGAATTGGCGTAACGATGAAATTTATTGCTGTCTTTCTATTGGCAGTGCACTTCTAGTATATGGTGATATTAAAGGGCAACCTTTATTGAAGATACCAATACCAGGGATTGTGTGTACAGAAATAGCACCTATTCCAGAAAATAACGACGAGATTATGACTTTAGCATTTGCTACATTCTCTCCATCACTTAGACTTGGAGCAGAGAGTTCAATATTTCGAATCATTGAGATTACAGTACCACAATCAAAAGTAGGAGAATTAGAAAAAGGAAATGATGATTGTGGTGGTAGTAGTGGTGATTTAAGTTGGAATGTATGTTTGGAAAGGCCTTTGGGATTTACAGATTCTGCTGAAATATCTTGGAATACATCTGGGACTACAGTGTTAGTATTAGCAAGTTCAATAGCTGATAGTTCTGGTAAGGAAAGATATTTAAAAAAAAATTTTGATTTAGGTGCAAATTATGGTTCTGTCGGAGATGCTTATCTGGCTAAACGAGATGGTACACTAACTGTTAAACTTAATGAAAAAGAAGCACAAGATATATCTTGGAGTCCAACAGAAGATCTTTTTGTATTAATCGAAGGAAAATCTCCAAGCGGTAAAATTTAATAAAATTTTATTATTTTTTTCAAGATATTTATTTATATGACGGGAGTTGCAAATTACAGACAAAATTTCCGAGTGCTTACCGTAATACTATACGTTGGGATTCATCAGGTCATTTACTTGCTATTGGAGGATTTGGGAATCTGGCGGGTAAAAAAAAGTCATTAAAACTTTTGCATAATTATAAAATATAATCATGAATATATCATAATTGTCTAGATGTTATTACATGATGATGGTATTCTATCAGGTGATTTGAGCTTTTGGTATAATGAGAAACCGGAACCATTATTGATTGCTGAATGGCGTGAGCCATGTGTTGTAAGAATAATTAGAAAAATATTTGAATAATAATTATAAAAATATTTAAATAATAATTATAAAAATATTTAAATTATAATAATTATTTCTTAGGTACTTTGTGATTGGTCACCTGATTGTGAGTACTTTTCAACAGCTTCAACCTATCCTCGTATGAAGGTTGATAATCAATATTGTATATTCAATCGTAGAGGTAAATTTTTTTTTTTTTTTTTTTTAAATTTTTTTTTTTTAATTAGGAGATTTGATTTTGTGTCGTGAGAAAGAACTTCTTTTCAGTTTTCAATGGCAACCACAGCCTAAAAATTGTAATCGTTGTATCACTCGACCAATACCGCAAAAAATTATTTCTTTGAATAAAGAAAAATTTCGACGATTTGAAAAAGAACGGAGTGATGATGAGCGTAGAAAACGAAAACAAAAAGATAATTATATCACAACAAATCCTTCTGCCCCGAAAACAACCGCTTTACTTTCCGCAAATAAAGATGAACGATCTCGTCAGCTTGATTCTATAAGTGATTGGCGATGTGGGACAAAACTTGTCCCAATGGCTGGAAATAAAGCAGAGCCTACACCTACTACTACCACTACTACAACTCAGCGTCGTAGATCTTTATCGAAAAGCAATTCTACTAAAAAACTACATGAAGATTTGACCTCTCCAGAAATAGTTGAAGACAACAGTAATGGTAATACTCAGGTTGATAGAATTGACAGCAGGCTGAAAGCATTGGCATTATTTGGAACACGTAGTAGCAGTAGTAGTAGTAATAGTACACCAAGTGCATCATCTCCCGCAAATTCAACAATGAAATCATTATTCGCTGCATCTTTGGGAGAAGTTGATGAGAAAAAGAAATATGCTAACGCAGCAGTAGCTGGACTTGATGAGAAGAGTATTACAGGCTCACCTCAAATTTCTAGTATCAACAATTCGAGCAATGATGATAGTCTGTTAGGTTTATTGAAAAGTATACTCCCGCCTGAATCACGAGTACGTATGACTCCGCCAGAATCATCACAACAATCAACTCAAGCCCGTAATAGTATATGTGATTACAATAACACATCATCAACCAACAACAGCAACTCTATCACTGGACTTATTGACTCGATTATAGCGAGAGCACGACAACCTCCACCACCACAACAACAGCATTCAGCAGCAGTAATAGGACAGATTTTCTCCTCTTCTGATCGGGTGAATAATATTCCTCCTTCAACAGCAACAACAGATCAATACCCACTGTTGTCCCAGAGATTTGGGAAAATTAATCCACGATGCAGTCCACAACAAAGTGAACTACTTCCTTTTCTGGAACGATTGCGAACTGCTAATGAGATAGTATCTCCTCCTATTTCTCAAATACTGCGCAACAATAATAGCAATAATAATGCAGCAGCAGCAGCATCGTATCGACTCTTTAGTGAAGATTCTCGATCACCTATATTTTCTAAATTTACGGAAAATTCCACAACAGAGGAACATCGACGACAAGAAGAAATGTATCAGAATAGAAGACATCATCATGATCCTAATCGCGTTACTACTGATAATCATCATAGTTCCCCCCGTCCAAATCCAATGCGGGATCCTTGTTGGCAATATCTTGATCTTGCGGGAGTAATAAGAGTGAGTTTGAATAACATATCATCATAAGGTCTATCTATATTTGTGTTTTATGAATTTTGCCATTAGGGACCATTTAAAGCTCAAGAAATGAGAACCTGGTATTGCAATGGATATTTGAAGTTATCACTCCCAGTTCGGTGTTGTGTAGATGATCCTTTCGTTGCATTAGGACAACTCTATCTATCTCAAGAGCCATTTCTAGAATCACCAAATCTTTAATAATGTTATTAAAAAAAAAAGACTATAGTTCATCTTTCTCGGAAATACTGGCTGTAGTACCATCATCAACATCATCCATCATGTTTCGTTCTATCATAACTCCCGCTCTTGCAAGCCATTTATGATTTTCACCTTTTCCAGACGTCCATGTGTCTTGTTGAATAGAAACCTCTTCATGACCTTTAGATTTTAAGTGTTAAAAACTTGTGACTTACCAACAATGGGACATTGCGGACAATTGCTATGTGTGAATCTGCAATTTATAAAATTTAAACACAGTATACTTACTTGTATTTACTTGATGCAACAAGATAATTATTTAGATGCACATGACGGAAAGCAACTGGCTCATTCAAATTCCATATTTCGGCATTTTTTTTTAGACATTCCAATTTGAAATCATCTTCTGTTGAATTCAAACTTAATTTAATTTTATCATACCTATAGGTACTCCTCGACTTTGTCTCCCGACTGCAGAAACCTTTTAAAAAATAAATAAATTAAAATTTTTCAACATACTTCTAAATTTGATGATGATACGTGAGTGCTTTGATTTCGACCACGTAATATTTTTTCTGTTTCTGTCTGCAAAAAATTGAGTTTTTTTACATGACAATTGTGACTTACATGTTCAAGTCTAATGATATCGCCACACATTACAGGGCTTCCACCATGTAAATCTTTATTATCTTCACCACTACCGGATATATTTTTAGCAGATAAAGTTGTACTTGCAAGTCCACCATTAACAACCCAAAATAAATTTCTATCAAAATTTTCTTCAGGTATAGCTGTCTATTATAATAATTATTTTACTAAAAAAAGAAACTTACGACAATCTGACCTTCACCCTCATTCCAAGATATACCTGTGGAAAATAACCTAAAAAAAGATATTTTTTAAAGAAATAAAAAATTTAAAAAAAAAATTAAAAATAAATTTAAAAAATTGGAATAAAAATTTATACCTATAATGAGAATTAAAATGTTCTAATATAATTGAACTACCATAAGTAACAGGATTTGATGTGTCATTTGCGAAAATAATTTTTATAAAACTTAAAAAAAAAATTTTATAAAATTTCATCGTTTAGACAACTAATCTGTACCTACAAATGACAGAAACGGGATTTTTGACTGATTTACAATTAATTAATTTATTACAAGAAGATGTTAAAGTTATATATAATATTTGGGAAACACAAAAAAAAATTGATTTTGAGAATAAATCTAAATCATCCGAATCTTTACAAGGTTTGTTGATTATAATTACTTATCAAAGTTATATGTAAAAAGCTAACGACAGAATTAGAATTTGCTCAGAAAGAACTTTTATTGATGAGTAAGGCTTAAGTATGAATAATTTTGAGTTAGATAATAATATAGTGACGTTACAAAATGAACTAATGCAAATTAAAGATAAATATTTAACTGAATTTTTGGTAAATAAAAGTTTCAAGTTTTTTATATAATAGAATTTAAATAATGAAATTAAACGTCTAAATAATATTATTATGAATTTTAAAAAGTAAATCTTTAATTGTAAGCATTAATGAAAAAATTTTTAATAAATTATCAAAATAATTAAGTAAAAATGTCAAGTATTTTTGAATAATCAAATTCTTAAAAATCAAATTAATTTTTAAAAATCAAAATTAAGATTTTTTTAATATTTAAAAAATTAATTTAAAATTAATAAAATTTAAAAATTAAGAATATATTCAAAGAGAAATGATAATTAAGATATAAATTAAGTTTATTTAATAGATAAGAAAAATACTTTTGAAAAAATCAAAATGTTTAAAATTTGATATAAAAAATTAAAATAATTTTGAAAATTAAAAAATATGATTAGAGACAAAGATATTAATTTATGTAGTTTTTATTTATGTTTGTAAAAAAAAAAAAATTTTTTTCAAAACATTCTAAAATATTCTAAGCAATAAAATCTCGAAAAAGAGATTTAAAGATTTTTAACCTCCAAATCCATAAAGTGTTTTTCCTTGACGTTTTAAAGCATACACAATATCCATAGCTGTAACAGTTTTGCGTCTTGCATGTTCTGTATATGTTACAGCATCTCTTATAACATTTTCAAGAAATGTCTTCATAACACCACGTACTTCCTCATAAATTAAACCTGAAATACGTTTAACACCGCCACGACGTGCTAATCTTCTTATAGCTGGTTTTGTAATTCCTGCTATATTATCACGTAAAACTTTACGATGACGTTTTGCGACTCCTTTACCAAGACCTTTACCACCTTTACCACGTCCTGACATTTTTTAGTGTATTAAACTGATTTGGGTCACAGGCACATAAATTCCGTTCCTAAAATTCAAAATTACTGAAATTTAAAAATTATAATTTTTTTTTTTAAAATTCCTTTAAACTTTTATATAAAGATTTATAATCTATTTCAAATATTAATTTCAAGATAATTATTTTGTTAATTATTGTATCTAAAAATAAATCAAAAATATTTTATTTTGTGTAATTTACATTTTTTTATAAGACACAATTTTGTCTTAAAACAATTACTAAATATAACAATATTTACTCAAATATTTATGTCTTAGATTTGAAAGGCGGGAGCATGATAATTAAAAAAAAAATATTTTAAAAAAAATTGAAAATTTTTGTACATCTCAGTAAAGAAAATATTTCTCTTTATTTAAATTAATAAGAAAAATTGTAAAATAATTTAATTTTTAAAAAATAATAATTATTGATGATATTCTTCAATCTAGAACATGTGTTAATATAGGTTGGCGGCAAGGATGGAAAGTATTAGTGAAGACACTGATTTATGAATCATAAAAAAAATTTTTTTATTTTTTTTTTAATAATTTTAATAAAATAAATAATGTTGGTTTTATTTTGCAAAAATATTTTGAGGAATAAAAAGAATTTTTTCTCAAATAAATTAATTTTAATTAATTACGGAAAATTATGTCAAAATTTTTTCTTAAAAATTTTAATGATGCTTTCTAAATTAATTTATTAATACATTTGATCACTTATCTTATCAGTCAATTTAATTTATTGCTTATTATCGTTATTTAATCAGACGTTTAAAAAACTTGCAATATGCGGGATTCGAGCGAATAATAAATAATTTTTTATCAAGCAATATCTATTTTCAGTTCTTATAATAGATGCAGAAGCTTTTGGGACAGATTAGTGATTGAGAAAAAAAAATATTAAATACATTTTTAGTAAAGTTTTGCTTAGTTGACATCAGTTTGCAGCCGTCCAGAATTAATAAAAGAAAAAAAAAAAATAAAATAAAAAAAATAAAATAAAATTAAAAATTATTTATTATGCATCTTTAAATAAAAAAAAAATTTAAAAAAAAATATGAATATTATCGAGAACATTGAGAATCATTTTTTCTAATTATTTTTTTGATCTAAAAGATAAAAAAATACATTATCAAAAAATATCCTCCCAACACAAAATTTATGTTATAAATATTTCAATAATATTTGATGATTTTCTTGAATTATTTATTTTTTCAGCTGAAGTATGTTTTTCTGGATTGAAAGATTTATAATCATATAATTTGAGAATATTTGTTTTTTTTACATATATTTTCTCCTTAAGAGTTCTTATATCATTTTCTGGGACAATTCGAAATATAATAATATAGCACTTCATATTGGCTTCCTTTAATATTACAATGTTAAATAAAATTTTTAAAAAAGAATAAAATTTTTTTAAAAAAAACATCATAATATTAAAATATCACTTTTTATTTATGTAGTTTATAAATATGTTATAATTAATGTTTTTAAAAAAAAACAGTTTTCATTATATCTAATGAGTTGCTGCTGCTTGTTTTCTGCGTTGTTGATGAATAACAGATTGCATTTCTTCACGTTTTTTCTTCCCACGTAAATGTGTTCCTAATCTACGCTTTGCGAGTTTTAAAGCGCGTTTATTACAAGAAGCACTACCAGTTTTTAACAATTCCATTATTCGACGTTCATATGGGGCAAATCCACTTATTTCTCGAATAACCTCTCTGATCATCTTAAAAATTTATTCAAAAACGGAAGAAAACGTACTTTAATTCTTGGATTCAAGTAACCTTTATGAGTGACACGTCGTATAGGCATAGGCTTTCGAGTAACAATAAATCCTCGATTCACCCCAACTATTAATTAAATTAATTAAGTCCTAAATCATTTACCTGGTAGACCAGTTGCTTGAGGTTTTGCGGGTTTCATAGGCACACGAACCATTTTGCTAAATATTTTTACTTGATATTAAGCGCCAATTTTGTCTGGCACACCTATTACCCAATGTCCCAAAACTTTAAATGTTTTAGAAAATTAAAAAATTCAAAAAAAAAATGTTATACACTGTATGGCTTTGCTGAATCTTCTTGCATGTATGGGGAATCTCCCAATTGTCTTCCTTTAGTTTCGAGCATATAAAAATATATAAAAATTGCTCCAATCAATTGAAGTACTAAAATTAAAGATATTGAGAAAAAAAAACTTACCTGCAAATAGTGAAAATGAATAACGGTTCTCAAGAACATTAGCAATAAAGACCATAATAATACCGGAAACCCAATTAACTGCAGTTGCAGATGCTGAAGCTACATTTTTAATTTCCATTGGATATATTTCGAATAAATATACCCATAAAACTGGACCATACCCAACTGCAAAAAATACCACGAATCCTAAAACTCTGAAAAAATAATATATAATAAAAAATTATTCAAAAGATATATAAAAAAATTATCTTAAAAGATATATAATAAAAAATTATCTTAAAAGATATATAATAAAAATTTAAATAAGAAAAGTTAAGTTTTAATTTGACTTACGCAATTATAGCGAGACCTCGTGTCACTGAAGAAGGGTCGCTTGGTGTCTTATCTATCCAATAAGCAATAGCAGCAGGTATAACAATAACAAATTGTGCGATAGCTCCACTAAGTAATAATGTTCTTCGTCCCAATTTTTCGATCAAATAAATTGTAGGGAATGTCATAAGCACATTTAACAAAGCCATTAAACATGTCATTAATGTTTTATAAGATCCAGTTAATCCAGCTTTTTCAAATAGTGTATTTGACGATGTCATAAAGACATTTATACCACCAAATTGTTGAAATGCACTTAATACACATCCAATAATTATAACTCCACGATATTTTGGATCACTCATGGCTGACATAAATGTTAATCCTTGTTGTTTTAAAAGTTTTGCATCTTCTACATTTTTATTTATATCTTGCAATTCTTCTTCTACTGCTGTTGCTTGTCTATTATTATTATGAGTTGTTTGAAGAACATATTTAGCATCTTCTTTCCTATCAACTTCAACATAATAATGTGGTGTTTCAAACTTAAAAAAAAATAGATATACGTAAAGGCAAAATAGAACTGGTAAAAGCCCCGAAGCTAACATGAAACGCCACCAAAATCGTTGAAATGTTCCCGGAACCCAGTCATCACCATGTTGTCGTGGATCAGTTAGGGGTAATCCTAACAAGACTCCTATGAAAATACCTATAACAATAAATAACTGATGAAATACTCCATATCGTCCTCTTTCTTCGGCGGGAGACATTTCAGCCATATATGTTGGTGCTGCTACTGATATCAATCCTACACCAAATCCAACAATTAAACGTGCCCAAAATAAAGCAGAAAAAGAATTTGCACAGACTGAACTGATAATTCCAATTAAAAAAATAATCATCGTGAAAATTAGCAGTTTACGCCGACCATAAGATAAAAAGCGTCCTGCTGAAAGACAACCAATTGCAGCACCGACTAAAACTGCACAGCTTAATCCAGCTTTTAACCATTCAAATGATTTGCATCTTAGGTCATTATATCCACCGGGACAATTTAAATAATCTATACTTTTTCCTTCCTCTAACCAGGTAGGTTTACACACCTCGTGACAGGTCTTGTTATGCACACAATTTGCAGCTTGAAAATTGTAAAGAAAATATTAAGAAAGACTTACGAGTAAAAAAGATAAATTTGTTGTCAGGTAAACCACACAACTGATATTCAGAGAATATTGCGTCTGCTGCGGTATTTAATAATGAAAGATTGAATCCGAATAAAAATGACCCAAGAGCCGCGGAAAGAATAACTTGAAATAACAAACTCACACGGGGCAATAACGGTTTAATGACAATATTTTCGTCTCTTATTGGAGCAGTCATGTTGTATTTGGCAGCATGATCTGCTACATCGCCGCCAGTATTCTTCATATCAGCAGCTGAGCGAAATTGCAGGCTATTTTTCAAAATCGTGATACTGGGTTTTTATTATGGTGAATGTTTGTATCTATTGGGGTGTGTCAGGTATAGTCGTTTGCATGTTTTTTTGTGAAATACTATTTATTTGAAGTTGCTCCTAAGATAGTCAGACTTTCTCACATGTGCGCACAGCAAACAAACCTTTGCACAAAGATTCATTGTCCTCAATACTTATTTAATTTTTATTTTTTATAATTTGTAAATCTTATGAAGACGGGTAACAAACAGACACAGGTCCAACAGGCGTATGACAAGACCTAAAACAGGACCACTGCCTCTTTCGTTACAAAAAGTGAGATCTGATCTGTCTGCTGGCGCTGGTGTCACAAGAGCCCAGCAATTGAAAATAGCGTTAAGATTAATCCACTTAAAAAACAACGGAATGCAGGGGTCTGTAATACAAGCATCTTCAAGTCAATTTTCGGGTAAATATAGATTAAAAAAACTGATTGCGTAGGCTTAATGCCTTCTGAATGCGGGCATGCACGAGCACATACAGTGCGTTCTCCTTCCTCCGTCTGCTTTCAGGATCGTGGTCCTAGTGTTGTTTTTCGGCGATCAGCTCCATCTATACAGACATTCGCATTACCTCCCACTGAGCAACCCCCTGTAACTTTACCATTCCTGCCTGCTACATTTAATGTTGATAATAACGGCCCCCTTTTAAGTCCCAAATCGTCATTCCATCCGGTAGAAGAAAGCAAATCTTTACGTGTTTTAGATATTTCCAAGACAAAAAGAAAGCATGATGTCTGTAAACATCGCATAGCTTCAAATAGCGCTTCGTCTTCTGACATGGTCGGAGCGTCATCATCAGAAGAGGATCAGCCAAAGCTTGCAAAAGTTCCGATTAGATCGAAATCAGTTGCACCAAAGTCTGGTTTGGGACGTCAATTCAAATTAATCGAAAAAAAAAAATTAAATAAAAAAATGATAGAGCCTCCTGAAAGACGTCGTCGTTATTTTACTATTAATAATGGTGATTCAGATAAATCAACTTCATCTTCTTCTTCTGACTCCTCCGAAGATGAAAATAATTCAAAAACAATTTTGAATTTTCCAGCAGTTTATAAGAAAAAAAATAATGTCCCAAAAAGTTCAAATAGTACTGATACAGAAATTATGTTTACAAAAAATAATTCAGAAAAAATTAATTTATGCAAACAAGAAAATATTATTTCGCTTAAAGAATCCAAAGCAGAAAATGTAAATAACAACACTAATAATAATAAAAGTAATATCAATAATGTTAGTAATAATGTTAACAAAAATGTGAATAATGATAATAATTGTAATTCTATTTCAAGTATGTCTACAACTGCAAGGGATATAAATTCAGTTAAACGTCGTCGTTTAATAAGCAACAGTTGTTCATCAAACAATTCTTTTCCAATACAACCAAAAGGACCATCAATTGTGAAGAACCATAAGATCTGTAAACGTACAAAATTATTTGCAGAAATCATTAGAAACCTATTAGAAGAAATTGAAAATTCTCCTTGTGCATGTTGTATTGGTAGGTAAAAGAGTTGAATAAAAAACATTTTTTTTTGATGCAACTTCAAACACCGAAATTATATATAATTGGTTTGAATCATAACATAAAATATTATTATAAAAATTTATGTTAATCATTGTTCAACAAAAAAAAATTTTTTGAAAAAATCTTTTGTATTCTCTAAAAAAATATTGTTAAGTTCAAAAACTAATTTCATAAAAAACTCACTTTATATTTAATTTTTTATAAAAATATGAATTTTTTTGTTGTCTAAAAACTAAATATATAATTATAATATTTTTTTTAAAACTTACCTGTCACGGGTATTTAAAAAAATTACTTTTTTTTGCTATAATGTTAAAAACGTCAAAAAGAAATTATGTTACAATAGTAGCTATAAAAAACAATCTTTTAATTAAATAAAAACACACCTTTGGTTTTTCTTTTATAAAATTATTAAGAATATAATTTTAAATTAAAAATTTTATTTATTTTGAATCAAAAATTTTGCGACAACCTAGAAAATAAATTAATAAAAAATTTTTAACCTGCATATTATTTGTAAACCATAAATTTTTTAAATAAATTAATGCTTTTAATTCTTTAGCCATCTAAAAATTATTAACTTTTAAATTAAATTATTACTTTTAATAAATTTAAAATAGATTCATACATTTCATTTTCTGATAATCCTTTTGTATTTCCTGAATCAGTAACACCAATATAATAGATAGCTTTGCCATAACCTTCATTTAATCTATACTATTACAAATAAAAAAAAAATAAAATTTACATTCATTTGTGTTATTAAACGACAAAGTCTATCTTCAGTAATATTTATTAATCGCCATTTATATTCTATATTTCCTTCATCATTTTCCGGTGGAAGTTTTGGTAGATTATTTGGCATCTTTGGATAAGGAACAGAATATATTAACTCGATATACAAAAAAATGTTAGATATAAAATTATCTAAGGAGAGTTTTGAAAGTACTCCAATTACAAAAAATTTATTCAATCTTGATGTTTCTCCTAGAGATAGCGATATATCCAAACGAACTGATCAACAAACAAGGTAATTTTCATTCTTTTTTAAAAAAACTTAATAGAACATCAAAAAAACTATCAAAAGATTGCGAAATATTATCACCCGGTTATATAAAATATCGCAACAATCATTTATGTGAAGGCAAGTTTTTTATGCAACAATCAGTAATAACAGAATTGTCTGATACCCCCCCTTTAATAAATATTAAAACAAGAAATACTAAATTCTATAAAATGCAGGATAAAATTAATACCGACGGCGGCGGCAGCAACAAATTTATATTTATACGTTTTTGTACGTCAATGATATGCTTAACTGTTGGTATTTTTTTTGTTCTCATTTTAATTGTATTACAATGGAGTAATGATTATGATCAATACTTGGCTTAAACAACAACAACAACATATTATTTATTTTGCTTCTGCTTCTTTCAACCTTCTACAGATTGGACTGGCGCATCATCCATTTCAGCATCTTTGTCGATACTTCGTCTGTCGTCTATGCTACTATGACGATGATTTGAACCAGATCGCGAAGCACAACCACGATTACCCCGCTTCAACTCCAATGACGCCACATGATCGTCTCCAGCAGTAGTACTGCGATCCTTATTATCTCCCTCCTCCACGGAATCTTTCGATGGACCCCGACGGTCCTCACTGCGTCTGGAAGGACTGAAAAAATATATAGAGTTCTATCAATTTCATCCTACGTTATTCAATAACCTAGTTTATATTTGTTCACAGGATAAGAGGCAGCAATATTCATAGCGGTCACCTTCGTCTGTCGTTTGGTGTTGAACGACGGTGCGATCTGCTGCGAGACCGATTTGAAGATCTTCCACGACTTCTTCTGCTGCTACTGGGCTCCATGTCTGACTCTGCCCATACCTAACGACGCAAAAATTTAGATCATTATGTTTAAACTTACTCGTATTGTACTTCGAGTGAAAGGGTTTTTGAATTCAGAACCATCAAGCTTTTTGATGGCGTAACGCATGTCCTCTTCGTTCTCGTATTCGACAACTCCACTCTGGAAGGAAAAAGAAAATATATTTATAATGATTTCGCTTAATAATACATACATTACCCATGAGTAACTACTTTTCCATACTACACTTGATAACTATCAATCTTACCCCATCCCTCGCGTCAGCGAAACCGACAGGACCTGCGGCACGCATGTGGTCCTTAAGATCTTGCCACGATGCGGACGTTGGAAGTCCAGTTACCGAGACTCGAAAACTCGTTCTGTTAAAACATTTTAGAACCCTTAACTTGAACATCAAAAATCACTTGGAGATATTATAACATAAAATTCTACCCAATATCGGGTGCTTACCGTTTAGGGGGACCTCCACGAAAATTAGGACGCCGCGGGCGACGCTCGCCCGTAAATTCAACGCGAAGACGTGAATTTCCAAATCGGCACCCATCGCGAGCCTCGATGGCATCTTCGGCGTCACTACAATCAGCAATTTAACACAATGCACTAATTTAATTGCAAAAAAGTTTTTGCAACATTTGCGCTCGCACCAATACAAAAATAGATAAGAACAAAAAATTACCGTGGATCGTCGAATTCAAGAAAAGCGTAAGCTGTTCCGTTAGACGTCCTTCCAAACTTCACATCAATGTCGCGGATTCTGCCGAACTGCAAAAAAGAAGTGAGCGCCAAGAAAACAAACTTTTCCGAAGAGGTCCTCGAGCTCCTTTTCCTTGATATCTTCGGGGAGATTTCCTATGTACAGCCTGGAGTTCGACCTCCCAAAATGTCGCGACATTTCTTTGCCTGATGGTGAGCTGGTTTGTGCTTTTGTTGAGAAGCTATCTGTCCCAAATATGTGGAAAATAAAATTTTGAAACAAAATAAATAATTTATTTATCTTTACATCAAAAAATCGATGGGAGTACGAACAGAATTAACGTCAGAAGAGAACTCATGGATAGACAAACTTTGTTCGTCAGAGTATGGACAGTCTCACATAATAGACGATCACGAACTCTTCTCGTCCACTGACAGTCTAAAACGACTATTGGCACAAATCGAAGCCGCCGATAAAGGTTACCCGGGTGGCCTATTGCAATACATCAAAAGAGCAAGAAAACTTCTTAATGACTCTAAAGAAGGTATAAATACTTTCGAGGGCTATACTCCAGAGGTGCCGTTAGGAATTTCCTTAAATACTGATTCAGCTGAGTTTGCAGAATACGAAAGTGCTGGTCTGGCAGAGTTAAGTGGAGTTGCTTTCGTGCTAGTTGCTGGAGGTTTAGGTGAGAGATTGGGATATCGTGGAATAAAAGTGGCGCTGCCTGTAGAAACCTTAACAGGGATGACTTACATGGAACTATATATACGCATGGTTTTAGCCTGTGAGAGTTTTGCTGCGTCGATTGATGGATGTCGGCCTAAACTCCCGTTATGTATAATGACAAGTGATGACACACATGCATTAACGGAACAACTATTACGAGATCACGATTGTTTTGGGTTGCCGCAAGATCAAATTGTGATTGTTAAGCAAGAAAAAGTTCCAGCTTTTATTGATAGCGAGGCTAGAATCGCTGTCAAGAAAAATCTCAATGATAACTTAATTTTAGAAACAAAGCCACATGGTCATGGTGACATTCATTCACTGTTACATCAACACAAGTTGCCAAAAAAATGGAAACAAGAAGGCCGAAAATGGATCATTTTCTTTCAAGATACCAATGCATTAGTATCACATGCATTGTTACCATTACTTGGTGTTTCGAAGAAACTTAATCTAACCATGAATTCTCTAGCCGTTGCACGTACCCCAGGTGAAGCCGTAGGTGCTCTTTGTAAACTTACAAAAGAGGGTAAACCCTCATTAACAATTAATATTGAATATAATTTGTTACAACCCTTACTGGCTTCACACAAAAGAGATGATGAACCATCTGTCGTAAATGGATATAGTAGATTCCCTGGCAATACAAACATTCTACTTATGAATCTCGAAAGATACGAAAAAATACTTATTCAAACCGGTGGAACTGTACCTGAATTTGTGAATCCGAAATATGCTGATTGTTCAAAGACAACATTCAAGTCCGCTACTAGATTGGAGTGTATGATGCAAGATTTACCCTTAGTATTCGATCCAGAAGATAGAGTAGGTTTCACACAATTAGAACGCTGGCTTTGTTTTTCTACCGTTAAAAACAATGTTGTTGATGCAATTTCTAAAATTCAACAAGGCTTACCCGCTGATTGTGCTTTTACAGGTAATATTGACCATCTTTTATGTTGTTGCTTTTTAGGCGAGGCTGATTTTTATCATGCAAACGCTATGCTCCTCAAAATTGCCGCAAAGTACAAGTGCAACACTTTCGAGGTAGCAGAACCAAAGCCAGCAACTTATTTAGGAGTCGATTACAAAATGGGGCCGAGAGTGGTGATGTTACCTAGCTTCGCGCTAGGTCTGTGTCAGGTTAAAAACAGATTAAAAGGCGGCAAACTTGAGATTACCGCGGAGTAAGCCGAAATATGAAATGCTACTTCTATACATTTCTCAGCAACATAAAATATAGTATGTTTGAGACACCATATTGATGATGATGTTATATTGTTGCTTCTGTTTAGGTCGGGCGTCATTTTAGATGGCGAAATCAATGTAGATGGTCTCAGTGTGATAGGAGGTTTAATACTGAAAGCTCAACGAGCGCACACTCTCAGTGTTAAAAATCTCAACGTTGTGAATACTGGTTTCAGATTGCGTAAATTGCTAAATGATGAAACTGATCCTTGTTTGCTAATAAGAGGATATAGATTTGAATGTGCTGATGTATCTGTAATATGTGGATAATTGATTGTTCTAAAGCTTCTTTTTGCGGCAACTTTCTAATATAATAACACACCATGCGAAAACTTATTATTGGTTGTGCATTTGACTATTTTGCTTTACGCAGCGCGCTGAGATAATTACGTACTATTCTCAAATTTCTGAGAGAATTTGTCAGGGTCGAGAGCCTATTGACCTGTAAGCCCGTACAAACACGGCGAAAGTTAAGAAAATTTATTCTATATATAGTAAATTGAACAATTGGCTTGAGAGTGCATGTACACAGCTGAGAGAGAATACGCGCGCCTTGTAAGTTTGCAAAGCGCCACATAATTTTTTAGTTAGGTGCGCAAGCCCCACCGGGTTTTCTTGATGATTGTTCACGTTTGGCTCAAGATGGATTTGATATCCCCTCTCCAGGCTATGTGGACGATGATTACGATGATGAAAGCTCTTCAGAACACTCTCTTTCGCAAACATTCAGCGGGTACAATCGCAAGCGTCACAGTAGTCACCAGCCTTCATTACTGACTGCAGGTTCATCAGATCATAGTTGTATTGAAGAGCAACGGCATGGAGCTTCTGTCTGGAATCAGTCTCCCGTGAGAGTTTTGAATTCTTCCCCGAAGGACAGTCTCACGCAAGAGCATTCACCCGACAAGAATTTAAGAAGAGTCATCAGACAATCAAACGATAGCATAAATGAAAAGCATCACAGGATTGCCGCGAGCCCATGTATTCATCATCAATTTGAAGTCCCTATTCGACGGAAAATTCCTGCACGAGGAAATGCGCTAATTGGGTTCGACAGGAGGGACATGATCCCTCCTCCTTCTGATTACTCTCGATTCCCATCAAGTAATGACTCGGCCACATTGCGTTTCAATATTAATTCCACCACTCCATCTCGCGCAATCGAGTATTGTGATGACATTGAAGTCACTAGATCTGCACCTCGTCCTCCTTCTTCTCCTCCGCCTCCCTCAAACAGGCAAATTCAGCATCTTGTTTCATGCCAAAATCAAAAACTAATTTCACGGCAAAGGCTTCGGGATTTCAATCACGGAAATCTCAGTGAAGGGAGATTTCATCACTCGAATTTGAGTCACGCGGATTTCAATCACTCGAATTTCCGTCCCTCGGGTTTTTATCACAGAGATTTGAATAATGAAAGAATTTCGGTTCATCATAAAAGATTCGACAGTCATGAGCAAATAGATGATGTTCAATCAGGATTGATAACACAAGAAAAGAATGAGAATATGTGTGACGGTCGAGATCTCACATATCATAGAGCGTTTTTGTTATCTCCACGAAGAGTATGCCGACAGCAGCATGAAGATGTACTGAATTATGTGTCACAATCTTCATCATCTCATATGCGTACTTCATTAAAAAGAAGTTGGCACGATCGATCAAGAAACGACGAGTTGTACATGAATGAGTATTGCTCGAATCGAGAAGATCATATAAATTTTGAAGAAGAGAATGATAATAAAAATTGGAGTAAAAATGGATGTGATCGTGAATCATCAAGAAATTATCGCAGAGATGTTTTAATGTCGTATGATTTAGGAAGAAAAAGAAATTCAAAAATAGGTACTTGTCCCAATAATCAAGTTTTACGAGAAAATCTTGAATCAAATTATTTGGATTATGAGAGTGAGCATATACAAAGTTCTACAAAAACTGAATATGAAAACTATGATAATTTTTTAAAGAAAAATTATAAAAATTTTTCAAATGAAAATTATAAAAATTTTTCAAATGAAAATTATAATCATTCTTCAGAAGAGTTTAATAATAATAATTTTTCAAAAGAGTATAGTCGGGAGTTAAATTATGATAATAATTTTGACAATGAATATGTACATATGAAAGTAAGATTTAAAAAAAAAAAATTTTCCTAGGTTATACCGCCATTAAATAAACCAAGTTTTTATCCGATAAGTTTAAAAAGAATTGAACCAAATTATATATCATCAGTACCACAAAGCAAAACAAGAAATAGATTAGAAGATAATAATAATAATAATAATAATTTATTATTATCTTATAAGATAAATGAAATCAAATCAAGTTTACCACCGTCAGATAAAAATATTAAAACACCAATATTAAGAGCAAAAAGACCGGGAAATCTAAAAGATATAAAAGTAAAACGTCATCGTCGTGAATCAGTAAATTCTGATACAACACCACCTACACCAGATATACATTTAAAAAAGTATAAAAATAGTTTGTTAGATTCAAAAATTTATTCACCATGTATTCCACCTATCGATGTTAAAATATTTGAAAAAGCTAGCCCTTTAACACCAAGACCAATACAACGTCAATCAAATACATATCTTACTAATAATCAATTTAATAATTATTGTAATAAAAATAATAATAATTATGAGCATGAAATTAATAATAATAATAATAATAATTATCAACATGAAATTAATAATGATGGACAATACCAGCAAGAAATTGATAATGATAATAATTATCAACTTGAAATTAATAATGATAATAATAATAATGATAATAATTATCAACTTGAAATTAATAATGATGGACAATACCAGCAAGAAATTGATAATAATGATAATTATCAACTTGAAATTAATAATAATAATAATAATAATAATTATCAACTTGAAATTAATAATGATGACAATAATAAACATGGAATTAATAATAATAATAATAATAATAAAAATTTAAAAAAAAGTTATAATAATAATAATAGTTTTGATGATAATAATAAAGTTGATAATTACCAAAGTGAACTTATTAAATTTAATGAAAATAATAATGAAGAAATTACTAAAAATAATTATGAAAATAATGAAGAGGAATTTTTATTTCTAGAAGATGATAAAACAAAAAATGATTCATTTGCAATAATTCCAATTGAAATAGAAGAAAATATGAAGAATAAAATTCAGATAATAAGTATGATTGTTATCTAATTTTTTTATATTTTTAATTTTGTTTTTCAGATAGATCATCTTTTGGATGTCAAGTTAATAATGATATAGCTACAAGTTTAGTTATAAAAAAATCAATAAGAGAAAAATTTAAAGAAAAAATTAGAAAGAAAAAGTTAATTCTAAAAAAAGAATCTGCTGCTGCTCCATTAAAATATTATCCCATTGAAAATATACCTTCTAATTTAATAATTAAAAAATTAAAAAATAATTTAATTTTAAAAGAAAATAATGAATATATAAGACCACAAAGAATACGACATAAACCATTAAGATGGTGGTTACAAGAACGACATGAATTTATTAGACCAGAAGGATCAGGTAAATTTTCTTTCTTTTGATTTTCTTCATTAGATTGTCCCATTGTGATTGGTATACATCGTAGAGCAGATGATTCACCAAGAAGAAATTCCAATATAAAAAAAAAAAAAAAAAAAAAAAAAAAAAAAAAAAAAAAAAAAAAAAAAAGAAAAAAATCATACAATTAGACGAGTTGCAGCTAAATCATCACCCAAAAAAGTACAAGAGGAGGTAATTTAATTTAATTTTTTTTTAATTTTTTTAAAAAGAATAAAGAACAAGGAGCAATAATTGTTTCAAATAAATTAAGTATGGTTTGTTAATAACATTTTCTTTAAAAATAGATAATGAAGAATTAAATATTTTTGCAAATACTGAAAGAAAATTTATTCCAATAGCTGAAGGTACTGGTTTTTTTGAAGTAAGATTTTAATTTATTTTCTTCTATAAAAAAAAAAAGGTTGCTATAATTTTTGAGACGAATAAAATATCAACATGTGAAATGCGTATATATGCTGGTAGAAGTAAAGGATTAGATTTTGCTGCATCATCAATATTAGGAGTTGTATTAGAATCACCAGAAAATAATAAATGTTTATTACAAGTTGGAAATATAGCATGTAGATTGACAATTGCAGAAGCAACAATTCAAGCTCAAAAAAAAAATAATAATAAAATAAATGATAATAATAATATTTGTCAATTATTTTCACAAGGTGATCATTTTCATTTACCAGCAGGAGTTGAATATATTTTAAGTAATATTTCAAAGTAAGATTTTTTTGTTTTTAAAATAATTTTTTTTGAATTTTTTTTTAGAAAAAATGATTTCTTAATATCTATAAGTTTAAAAAGATCAAACTAAATAACAATGAAAATAATATAAATTAGTTATCCTATTTCCCATATTAACATAAGGACCATCATTATAAATTAAAAAAAAAAAAAAATTAAATAATTGGGAAATTGTATGGAAAAAAATAAAAATTATACATTTGGGACAATAAATAATTATGAAAAAAAAAATAATAATTTAGATAACAATATTTTTAATTTAAATAATAATTATTTAAATAATAATTTGTACAGTAATAATTTAAATAATAATAATTTAAATAATAATAATAATTTAAATAATAATAATTTAAATAATAATAATAATAATAATAATAATAATAATTTAAATAATAATAATTTAAATAATAATTCAAACGAAAATAATAATTATTTAAATAATAATTTGATTGGTAATTTAAAAGAGCGTTTAGAATTAAGAAATATATATAGAGACGATCAATTATTTAAAGAATTATTATTACCATATAGTCTATCACCAAAAGAAATTTGGCAGAAAGAAAGTTTAATAAAAAGTTGGATTGATATTTGGTCACCATCTTGTGATTATTTGATAATGGATAATAGTCATATAATCTTAAGTTCAACATTATCTGGTTTATTAGTTAGTACAATATCAACACCATTTGATGTTATAAAAAATTATCTAATATTTAGTCCCAAATTTGAAGGTATACGTACAAAAATAAAAATACCAGATATTATAAATATATTATATTATAAAGGTGGTTTTAAATTATTTTATACTGGTTTTATTCCAACATGTTTAACTATAATTCCTGCAAATTTATTATTTTTTTTTTGTTATGAACAATGGAAATATATAGAACCACCAGCAATTGCAGGTATTTATATTAAAATAAATTATTATAATTAAATTATATTAATTTTAAAATAAATTATTATAATTAAATTATATTAATTTTAAAATAAATTATTATAATTAAATTAATTTTAAAATAATTATTATATAATTTTTTTAGGTGTTAAATCCAGAATTATAGCAATTCTATTCACTGCACCATTTGAATATATACGTACTCGTATGCAAGCAAATGTAAGTATTAGAAAAAAATTAAAATTGATAGGCAGGAGAATTTACATTCACACAATTAATTCATACAATTAATGGGCTTGATGGTATACGTAATTATAGTAAAGGAGTTATTGCAACAATTTTAAGAGATGCTCCTTTTTCTGCAATTTATTGGACATTAAATGAAAGAGGAAAAGAACAATTATCACAGTAAATTTTTAATTTTTATTTTTTTTGTTTAGTTGGGATCCTTCGTATAATAAAGATTCAATGAATCATTATTTTATATATCCTTTTATTTCGGGAGCAATTTCAGCTGCAATTGCTACAACTTTAACACAACCTTTAGATGTCGTTAAAACAACTATTCAAGTAAAAAAAAAAATATTTTTTATTTAAAAATATTTTTTTTTTTTTAATTTTTTTTTTAATTTTAATTTTTTTAGGGACAAGATTATATATTTAAAAGACGTGGAGTTTATTGGAAACGTCAAACAGGACTCTTTAGTATGACCAGTCAGGTAAAAATAATTTTTTTTATTTATTTTTTTTTTTAAATTTTTTTTAATTTATATTTTTCTAGGTTTTTAAAAATATGGGATGGCGTGGTTTTTTTGTAGGATTAACACCACGACTTGCAAAAATTGTACCTTCATGTGCAGTTTTACTCGGTACTTATGACTTTACAAAATCAATATTAAAAGATGATGAAGATTTTGGTAGAACTGTTTATTAATTTTTCAGTATTAACAAAAATATTTACCAGTCTGTATTACATCGCGTAAAGTGACAAACATAATATATATATTTTGTTTGGGAGGAGCACATGTTCACATTCAATAAATTTGTTCTTATTATTGCTATATTTGTATGCACAGACGCTGCTCCTCCACTCAATGGTGCGCAAAATGTAGATATGTTATGTTTTTACACCCAACTTTAATTTGAAAAATATGCATTAAGTTTGTACACCCGACTTTAAGTTAATTTAAAAATATATATATATATTAAGTTTGTAAAACCGACCTGTAGTTGTTTTTTAAATTTTATTTTTATATTTATTCATAATTTTCTTCAGATTGCGAGGTATTAATATATAATAATATTACTGAACCTCCAAACTCCCGACATAATGATGATAAAAATACATGTCCCAAAGGAAATGGTTCAAGGGCATTTTTACAACTTATTTCTGATGGTTATCATACAGAAACATCGATAAGGAAATACAAAGGTAACAATTTTTTTTTTTTTTTTATTGATAGAAATTGCTCCATCTCCAAAACAACATTTTCGATGTTTGACAAATCGAAGATGTGCGTTTGTTTCCCATGGAATAGGATTAGGTAGAAAAGATGCAATTGCAATTTTATCAAAAAACTCATCATCATGTCCACCACAAGCTGATGAAGCTGATTCAGCAATTTTAGTACAAAGTGATCGATCTGCGAAATTTGCAAGCAACAAATTATCAAGTGTTGGAGGCTCGGTAGCTGCATTTGAATTACCAGATAGAAATTATCTAGAGCCTGGTTTACACACTGTTTGTTATGCACCCGGTTTAACAACCGAATTCCGCCCTTTAGATGAATTAAGACCTATTGATTTTCATTATACAGCTGGTCTTCTTGAAATTGGTGATTCTTTATTAAAATGTGATTTTGAAGAGGAACCAATTACAACAAGTGATGGATATGGTGAATTACCTTTACCTTGTGGATTTCGTAATTTTAGAGATCAATTTCAAATTGATTTAATTTGGCAATTGGGACAAAATGAAACGGAAACACCCAATACAGGTCCTACTGGAGATATAACACCCGGCTTAAATGGTATAATTAATAGTCGTATTATAACTATTATTATTAATTATTATTAATTATTATTATAATTATTATTAATTATTATTAATTATTATTATAATTATTATTATTATAATTATGATTATTATTATCAATCATTATTATTATAATTATTATTATAATTATTATTATTATTAATTATTATTATAATAATTATTATTATAATTATTATTATTATAATTATTATTATTATAATTATGATTATTATTATCAATCATTATTATTATTAATTATTATTATAATTATTATTATAATTATTATTATAATTATTATTATAATTATTATTAATTATTATTAATTATTATTATAATTATTATTATTATAATTATTAATTATTATAATTATTATTATAATTATTATTATAATTATTATTATTATTTTATTAAATTATTACAAAAAAATTTTATTATAATAATAAATCGTAATATTAATAATAATATTAATAATAATAATAATAATATATATAGTAATAATAATAAATAAGTGAAATAAATAAATTTAAAATTAATTATATGAATTTATAATAATAAATAATTTGTATTAATTTTTTTAGGTAAAGGTCATTATATATATATGGATTCACCTGGCTATTCATTAGGAGCTGCTGCAACAATTGTGAGTACACCAATTATATTTACAAAAGGAGTTTATTGTATTAAATTTCAATATCATATGTATGGTCCAGATGTATCAACATTAAGAGCTTATACACATGAAGTTAAATTCAATAAAGAAAATAAAAATATATTGGGACTATGGGGTTCTCCTAGATGGGTTACAATTGGTAATAAAGGTACCACTTGGCATCCAGGTGGTTTTGAAATTAGACCATCAAACACAGTTGCTTTACAAATTATTTTTGAAGCTTTAGCAGGTCATAGTGAACAAGGAGATGTAGCTTTAGATGATATCTATATATTACCAGGTCAATGTCCCAATGAAGTTCGTCATCATATGCCGAAAACATATGCGGGAAAAGTTACGGGTGAATCAGGATTACCTATGATATGTGGTGAAGTGAGACTAATCACAGGTTCAAATTCAGTAGATAAATCTTGGCATGTTGAAGGTGCAATAAGTTGTGCTGGAAAAGGTTATAGTCTTGATAATATTGAAGCTGCATGGTTACCTTGTTGTGTCCCACATTTTGGCACTTATCCATTAATATTAGAAGATAGTATGGGAGATGGTTGGACTGGGAGTAAATTAGAATTTAGATTTTATGACAGGCTTTTTACATTCGGTAATGATGATGAATTTAAGAAAGAAGGTTTTCATAAAAATTATCATTTGATTATAGGTAATCTAAAAAAAAAAAAAAAATTTTTTTTTTTTAGGATCATTAGAGATAGTGTCAATAAAAAAACCGAATGATACAAATATAATAGCTTCTATAAGAGTAGCTAGAGAAAAATCATTTGTGTGGTGTGGTGTTGTAAGAGCTGGGACATCTGGGAAAATTTTGAAAGTAAATTTTTCTCCTATAACATTAAAAAAATATGGTGTTAGATCAGCTCATAGTTCTGAATCAAATAATGAAATTCTTGAGGTTGAAATTAAAGATGTTCTGCAAGCAAAACAATTGTATGATTTATATTGTTACTCTGAAGTTATTGGAGAAGAACCAGATGATCAAGAAATTGAGACTAGTAAAAAGGAAATAGTCGGATCACGTATTAGATTTACAACTGATATATCTCCCCCTCAAATAAGTATTGTCAATATAAGTTCTAAATTTGATTCTATTACTGTTGAAATTACAATAAATGAAAGTGGTACGGTATGGTGTGCAGCAGATAAGATAAATTTTAATCAACAACAACAACAAATTGATGATGATGATGATGGTGTATCATCTTTAAATAGTTATTTTTCATCACAATCTGATGATAAAATTTATGATTACTTTAAAGCTTATGGGACATCTCTTGACATATCGTTTGAAAATCCGACATCCGAAAATGAATCATCATCACAAAATTTATTGAATGAAAATACGCTACATGAAAATATAACAATTTTTGGATTAGTTTCAAATACAAATTATAATGTATATTGCTATGGTGAAGATATTTCTGAACCAGAATCAAATAAGATGTTAATTGATGAAATAAAAAAAACAAAAAAAGAAATAAAAACAGTTGCTAAAGTACCATCAGTTTATTTAACACGTCGCATGACATCAATGCATGGTTTTGATTTACGAGTTAAACTGGATGCACCAGGTAGAGTTTGGTGTGCAGCAGCAGCAGCACATTATGGAGTCCCAAAACTGGATGAAGTTATAACTATAGGGGCACATACAGATATTGCTGATCCGAGAAAAGAAGGAAGTTTGAGCATACAAGGAGTTGAACAAAATACTGAATATAATATATATTGTGTCGCTGGTATAGTAGCTGAAGATGGGACAACAATAAGAATGACTTCAAGCTTAAACGAAATGGAAAAATCAGCAATTAAAATAACATCATACGGCAAATATTGTGAAGTCTCTGAATATCCGGAAATTTATAAAACAATAAGTGAAAAAACACCATTTCATCCAATAACACCAAAAGAAGAGATTAAAGTAAGAGATTTCATGATGGGAAAAGATGAATTGGGACTTGAGGGAGTTTATAGAATAACATTGTTTCATAATAAAACGCAAATTTATAATTATTATGAAAATAAGGGCCCAAAACCACGTAGATTTGCAAGAGTGAGAGCAGGACGTTGTATAAATAACGAGAAAGGTTATTACGAACAATTTAAAGTTGGACCTATTGGAGGAAATCAAATGACGTATACAAGGTTAAGCCGTCCTATAGAAACAGCTTGTGGTGGTTATAATCCGCAAGGAGTATTTGGTAGACGACTACTTGAAAGAACAACAGATGATTTAGATTTGTTCAACCAATTTTTAGAAAGTTCATTTGGTTATGGATTTGGGACAGGGAAATGTTCATGGTTAAAAATGGAAAAAACCTATGGTCCAGAGCCACGTCGTAGAATGACTGAATTGGAAAGTGAGTGTCTTAAACTAGGACCACTGATTATTGAAGAAGTCTGTAATACCACGAATAAAAATCCCAAAACAAACCTCAACAAAAACCATGACAGTATAAATAATTATAATATTAATAAAAATATCGAAAATGTTGAGGAAGCAGATGATTGTGAAAATTATAATAACGATGGACGTATATGGATAGGATTAAAAACACCAAGTGGAGATCGATTGCCATTTTATTTTGTAAATGAAATTAATTCAAAAACCAAAGAAAAGATTACAGAATCAGTACATGATTGGGTTAAAAGAATTATTCATGATGGACATATTCCTGATGATATTCATTCAATTTTAAATTCAACAAATATTTGGTATAATGGTCTTGTTTATAATTCAATTTCTGAAATGATGAATGATAAAAATTTGAAGCATTTCACACCAAATGAATTCAAAAATTTAAAAGAAAATTTTAATAATAAAATAATTAAAGATGAACAAACAAAAAGAAATTTAGAACCACATCCCTTTCCAGGTGCTGCTGGTACTGCAGGACCTTTACCATCACGACAATCACGTCGTCAAGATTTAGAAGATAGAGCTGTCCCAGAACATGTAGAATCACAAGGAAAAAGATTCACTATACATGGATCTGAAGATGAAGAAAGTTTTTCATTAAATTATTCAGGTTGGAGTATGTCATTTGTTAATGATAGAGATACTGCGCTTAAAATATATAATGTTCAGTTTTTGGGACAAAAAGTTGCATTTGAAATGGGACTTATGGAAGCACTTGCACATTATAGTGTATCTGAAAGAAATTGGTTTTTTCTTGATAGTTGGTATGGTGGTTTAGGATCAGCAGCTAGAAAAGTTCATAAAGGTGAACTTTAAAAATTCTTAAAATAAAATTTAATATTTTTTTTTTCAGGTATTGAATGTCCCAAAACTGGTATTTCAGTATTTTGGGATGGATCATTATGTGTATTTGAACAAGATATGGCAAGACCAGTAAGATCACATTGGAAGTCAGGAGAAATACGTGATGGTGCTCCACACGTAACTTTAGTATTACGTCAAATGCTAACAGTCAGCAATTATGATTACATTACCGATTATAAATTTCATCAAACTGGAATGTTTGAATCAAGTGTTTCATTCACAGGTAATTCCATTTTACTAAATTGTTAATAATAAAATTCAGGAGAATTGTATGCTGGAATTGAAGTACCATGGTTTAGTAGTAGACAAGCTGATTATGGTGTGCAAGTTACCGGTGCGATGAGATTTGCTGCACTTCATGCTCATATGGCTGTTTGGAAAATTGATTTAGATATTGGTCCAGATGATAGTTGGAAAAAGAATTCTGTTTTATTATCTGAAATTATTGCAGATCCATTACGAAAGGGTGCCAATAAAATTAAGAGGTAAAAGAAAAAAGAATTATTGATATTTAAAAAAATTCTTTTTTTCAGAACGTTTGCTGAAACTGAAATTGATGCTGCATATTTCCGAAATGATAGTCGTGCATTGGTTTATGAAGTTGTAAATGAACAACAACAAATTTTTGGAAATCCTGGTGGCTATCGTGTAATACCTTCACCTGGAGTAGATCCATTGCATCATGATTTTGAATTATACTCAGGGCCTGCAGCATGGGCTAAATATCGTGCTTTAACGACTGTTCGAAAGTATAGTGAACTTGTAGGTTTTGTTGTTTTTTTTAAATAAGCAAAATAGGAATCAACATTACCAAGAGATAACAAGTTTGCCACCCGTCCAGCAGTTAGTTTAGACAGATTCATGGCCGATAATGAACCTTTAAGAAATGTTGATACAGTTACATGGATAAGTGATGGTATTTTTCATCTTCCTGTTGTTGAAGATATGCCTTTGACAATACCGATAGGGAATACGTTAGGATGGTTAATAAAGCCTAGCAATTTGTTTTATGAGGATCCTTCAATGGATTTAAGAAACAGTATGGGAGGAGGTGTTAAAGATCCTGGGACATGTGCTGTTATTAGATTACATATAGGTGAAGTACAACCTGAATTAAGAGGAGCTTGGGATATGATTGGTGCGCCTCCAGTTAGAGAAATTGTTTAACGTTTTTTTTTTTTTTTTTTTTTTTTTTTTTAAAAAACTAATTTAATGATTCATTATCAGAGAAATTACATTTAGAATCTTTACTGTTATCATTAATTTGAGACGACGACGATGGGATTAATTTCTTAATACGTCGAGACCGCTTAAAAAGATACAATGAATTATAAATCTTACAGAATCTGAATTTATAATTATATTTTTAAGATCTAATCCTTCAAGTTCTTGATTACGTTTTTTTTTTTTTTTAAATATTGAAATTTCTCTTGGGGTCGGTAATTCATTATTCGAGATAATATCTTTAAAAATTAGAATAAAAATATAATCACCTAGATTTTTACATTTTAATATAATGCGATTTTTAAGTTCTGTATGATAATTTTGAGAATCATGAGATAAATTACGATAAATTGCAGGCCTATTTTAAAATAAAAGAAAAAATTTTTTTACCCTAGTCCCAATTGTGAGACTAATTTTCTTAATGATTGTGTATCAATTTTTATTTTATTTATTTTACGATGTTTAATTTTTTCTATGACATCATTTTTTTGTTTTGCAAACTATTCTTAATAATAGTCTCACCAGTATGTAATGTATTGTTATCGGGCGGCGGTATCTAATGATGACATGCATTTATATGCTTGTACCTGCTGTCTTGCAATAAGTTTAATTCTAGCTTTAGTATCTACATTGTTCTTGATGTCTTCAACTTCGCATTGCATCTCAGTTGCAAGTTCTTTATATAGCATATTCGGTGTGAATGTTGCTGCATTATGCTTTGCTAAAATAGCGCGTATTAGAGGCTCTAACTGTGTGATCTGCTCCTCCTTCATAGAGTAGGCACAGTGAATTAAACTTAAAACAAAGATTAATGGAACGTTCAGATGAAGACTCTGTGACGCTCGCAGATGGTGCAACTATCATCTTGCCTCGAGCAAACAAGGCGGTGCTTGAAGCGCCGCCGCCTATACCGCCGACAAGATTAGCTAGAGGTGGATTAGTTGAAAGAGTTAATAATGTATGGGGTTCGACTGCTGGAGCGGGAAGTGACTTTTTTCATATTTATAGAAAGCATAGAGCAGTTGAAACTGAGAGATTACAGAAGCTTGAAGAAAATCACGAAAAAGAATTAGAGAATGCAGAATTTCAGAAAAGGTACGCGAAGTCCATAAGGACAGTTACGTTTTGCAAATCTCAGACGTGAAGAACTTGTTCTAATTAATCAATTACGTGCTGCAAAACGTGCGGCAAAAAGAAAGCATATAAAGAATAGAAGAATAGAGAAGAAAAACCTCAAAGAAAATGCAAGCAAATTAAACAGTTTTGAAAACGACGGAACGTTTTTAAAACAAATTCAAAATGATTGCATTGAGTCGAATAAATGATTAAGTTATCATTCTCTTCCGCATATTTTTGTATCGATATTTTAAAAAGTGCATTTAAATGTTATGACAATTTTAGCATTGACCTCACGGGTTTGTATTCATTTAATGTGGTATTGCACGTATAGAGAAGAATTCAATTTATTTTTAGGCGTACCTGCTTTAATAGTGTCTCAATCGCGCAAACTAAAAATTATTAAATATGCCAGCTTCTAGACGTGTCGGGAGTACAATTTCGCAAAAGGAAACCAATAAAGGTACTACAATTAGAGGAACAAGTAGTAAAAAAGTTAATAAAGGGACTAGTAGCGGCACCAGTAGCGGCACCAGTAGCGGCACCAGTAGCGGCACTAGTAGCGGCACTAGTAGCAGAATTACGAGTTCTAATGACCGAGAGGAAGCGGCGGCAGCGCCAGATTTTAATCTTAAAAATGAATCTGGAGAAACTATTACATTAAATTCTGCGTTAAAGGATTCTAAAAAAGGAATAGTGATATTTGTTTATCCAAAAGCTCATACACCTGGTTGCACAAAACAAGCTGAATCTTTTAGAGATTCATATTCAGATATAAAGAAATTAGGCTTTGATGTTTATGGATTATCAAAGGATAATGCACAAACTCAGGTATTAATATTAAAAAAAAATTTTTTTTTTTTTTTGAAGAATTCTTGGAAAACAAAACTTAAATTACCTTATTCTCTACTTTGTAATGGAGATAAATTAATATCTGATTTAGGAGCTTTATCAGGTGCTTCTGTTCAAAGGTATATTTTTAATTATTTATCTATTTATTTAATTGTTTATTATGTATTTAATTATTTATTTATTCAATTATTAATTATGTAAAATTATTTATTTAATTATTTATTATTTATTTATTTTATAATCTATTTATTTAATTATTATTTTATTTTAATTATTTATTATTTATTTAATTATTGTTTATTCACTTATTTATTTTTGGTTTATTTAGGTCACTTTTTGTTATCTTGAAAGATGAACATAAACTTGCATTATCACGAATTAAAATTAGTCCTTGTAAGAATCAACGATTTTTTTAATTTAAATTTTTTCTCAATTTTTCTATTTTTTTTATTTTTTCGCAAAAATGTTTTTTCAGTGGAATGTGTTCCTGCGGTAATAGAATTCGTTAATACTGGTTCTAGTAAAAAAACCACCACTGGCGCTAAAAGAGGAAGACCCACAGGAAAGAAGTCTATCACAGCACCAGAAGTAAAACCGACGACAACAGGTCCCGTTAAGAGACGTAAAACACCTAAAAGAGATGAGACATCAAAACGACAAAAACGAACAGCTACTTCACCTAAGAAAAAGAAAATGTCAACTACTACTACTACTACTGAAGATAAAGTAAAACGTGATAGTAGTAAAGATTCAAATAAAAAAAAATCAGAAAAAAAAATTAAAATAAAAAATTAGAAAATAAAAAAATTGGTTTTTTTTACTGTACCACATTCTAATTAAATGTCAGATACTACGTGGAATAATTTAACGTGGAAAAATTTATTTAATCATGCTTTCTCACAATGTAGTAAAAGTATTACAACAGTATTTAATAATAATAATGAATTTATTATTGACGATCATTTTCAATTATCAGAAAGACAAAGAAATCCAAATTATTATTGTTCATCATTATTAGCTCGTACACGATATGATCATGATATACCTCAATTCACGGGAGGTTTAGCGACAAAACGTGATCCAAGACTTGGAGGGGCTATAGAAGAGGAACTCGTAACACCAAAAATGATTTACACAAATATGGATCATTTGAATTTTTTTTCCAAAGAAAAACGTAGTAATCAAGATGAAAAAATGAAAATTAATGATAAAGAAGAAGAAGAGGAGAATCATGGTGTTTTCATTTTACAGACTTACACACCAAGACAAAAAAATTTGTATCAATCACTCGATTTACCTGATGAAGTTAAAGCTGAACTAACAAATAATCATTCTTCATCATCATCATCATCATCATTAAAAGGAGTATCATCTCCACATGAACGTCGAGCTATGTTACGTGCAATGTTCAGAAATTTTGTTGTTGAGTTGACACGGGGTACATACTTCACTCAAGTTGATGCAAATAGAGACTATAGATTAATACACTGTCAGTTATTGGATTCCTTAGAAGCATTGTCAATTGATTCTAATGATGGATGCCGTATTGAGTTTCCGCTTTTGGATATACAAAGTGTACAGACATTAATGAAAGAATCAGCGCCGCCGTCATTACCGCCAGGCCGCAACGGCGGCAGCAGTATTATGTTAAAACATAACCTAGTGCCACCATTAAATTTATCTCAATCTGTCTGTCCGATATTGGATTATTATGTTGTTGTCTGTTTTCCCATTAGAAAAATTGCATTTGTATTTCGAGATAAAGTAGAGGCAGATAGATTTAAGGAATGTTTAGAAATTTTAATAAAATATGTAAGCTTGAATAAATGGTACTTGAATCTTAGGTTGCCGCCAAAAAATCATCTAAAATAAGATTTGATATACTAAATCTTATATCATCTCCTATCAAGAATTATTCCACTGTTTGTACTCCCGTCAATAATAATTTAGAAAAAAAAAAAAATTCATCTGTTGAAAGTAGTCATGATTCAGCAACAACAACTACTAGTCCTACTCCTTGCTGTCGTTTATGTACAAATCAATCACACACAACATCATCTGATCAATCAATCAGTAGTGATGATTCTTTTGCAGTTAATAGCGATTTTTCAACTTTTATACCAATGTCCCAAATAAGTTTAAGTTCCCGTTCTTCGAGTGATCGCAAGAATGAGATTGCCGATGAAAGAATAATATCTTTGACATCTTCCTCTTCAATTAATTCTTCCCATCTTGTCTCCATAACTCAACCAATTTGTCCCACTACTGTAGCATCAACATCAAGCATTCTTATAACGAGCTCAACGACTGTTAGTAGAGATGAGGGAGTGGATGAATTTCATCTCTAATTATTATTAATGATGATACCGCACAACTTATTTATCAGTAGAAATTACTGTATAATTATTTAAGCAATTATAATAACAGCAAAATTATAAATTATTATTTTTTTCATTGAAGTCCAAATCCTTGACTTTGTTCTATTGCTAGAATCATTAGTCTCTTCAATTTAGCTTTTGTAGAATATAAAGGTAATAAAAGTGCATTGAAACATGTATAAGCTGTAGGAAGTCTTTCAGTTGGTTCTGTCCCATTTTTTTGTATTTTTAGTTGCAACTCTTTAAGACCACCTAATGGTACTCTATCAGATCCTAACAAGAAAAAAATTTTTATTTCTTAATTTTTACCTGTACAAAATTGAAGAAATTTTTTTTTTTGTTGAAGATCAAAACTTAATATAATTTCACGAAAATCTTCAGTATATTGTTCATCCTTTGAATATCCTTCATATTTCGCGCCATTTAGAAGATCGTTAAAATCTAATGTAACTGAGCCACAAATTAATAATTGTAATTCACGACTCGTAAGACCACGAACAAGTGCAGATTGAAATTGAGCAAAACCTTTTCTGAAAGCTTCAAATTGAGGTTTAATGGAATTGTGTAATAAATAATGAATATATGATTCAATGTATTCCTGGAAAAAAGAATATAATATTGTTATTGTTACTTGTTTATTCTCAAAATTTAAATTTCGAGATGAACCACCAGGAATTAATTCACTTGTACGAATTTCTCCAAAATAGTCAAAATTAACTTCAAATAATGTTTCTTGAAATATTTCATCAAATTCATTTTTTCTCTCATCTGGCCAATCAATAATTTGTTGAAATGAAAGTCCCTCTTCAGGAAATATATCCGCTAGATCAGCCAAGCCTTAAAAAAAAACAATTTTTTTTTTTTTTCTATTTTACCGCAAATTTCTTGTTGAAGTTTTTTATAAATTACAAGAGGAAAATTCAGATTTAATAATATATCTAATAATTTAAAAAACATGAAAAAAAAATTTAAAAAAATTTAAAAAAAAAAATAAATTTTTTTTTTACCGTTATATAAAGCAAGACCCAATAATGTCCCAACAAGAAAAAATTCTCTTTCTGTATCAATAGTATTTTTATTAAACCAAACAGCTCTTGCTTCTTGGCTATAAGTAAACATTCCAAAATTAGGATTAAATAGTGTTTCTAATAATACACTAAAAAATTCTCTTTTAAGTCCACCATCATCAATACCTTCTTCTCCTTGAAATCGAATTTTTAGTGGTTTGAAAAGCCAAGAAACAGGTGCGCTTACTATTGCATTCAAAGCATCCTATTAAATGAATAGATTTTCCTTTTTTAACTTACTCTTACTAAATGCTCCCGCCTAACTTGTATTACATAAAATGGTGCTGTCTGGGTCAACAAAGAACGAACACCAATACTATATTGACAAGTAAATGCTTCACATATTATTACCTTGAAAAAAATAAAAAAAAAAATAAAAAAAAAAATAAAAAAAAATTATTTTGATATTTTTTCAACTTACATCACGTTTAAATCTCAAAGGGCATAATGGAAAATGAGCCAAAAAAAAATTCCATTCTGAATTTATTTCAGAAATTGTTATTGCAGAATCTGGATCATATTTTAATGGAGTTTGAAATTTTTTTTCATTTTGATCGTCTGTTGTTGAAAAAATATTATTTTCTGGATTTGATTGGGAGATATCATTATTATCCAAACTTATTGGTTGTGATTTGGGACCAAATTCTTCAGGTGGTGTTGCAAATGGATCACTTATTGATTTGTAATTTCTAAAAAATTAGTAAAAAAAAAAAATAATTATTTAAACTTACGATCGAAATAATCTAAGCTCTTCTCTTGCATCAACAGAATCACTAATACTCTCAAGAGTAAATTCAATTAATGATGTTTTTCCTTCAGGTCCAACTGGTTCTAGGGCTCTACATTTTTCATCTTCTGCCCATCTTATGGAAGCTGAATATAATAATTCTAAGAGTATTACACCATGCCTAAAGGAAAAAAAATTTTTTTTTTTTTTTTTTTTAATTTTTTCTTTCTCACCAAATTTCTGGAACACTTTGTGAATGTTGTCCCTGAGCCGAAATGACGGAATTCAAAAATAATTTAACATTAAATAAAAGTCTTGTCCCAAATATATCTGTAGGATAATCTTTTTGAAAACAATCAACAAGTGATAATCTTCCAGAAGGGGGGAGTAAAAAAACATGTTTCGAGACGGCTGACATAATACGTATTGTAGAAGCAGAAGATATTCCTAAGAATGCAGATTGTAAAATAATTGGAATATAACGTAATTGATCTTGATTAATTATATATTTAATATAAGGCTCTGCTGCTTTTAAACATTTCATAATACTATTTATAAAATCCATCTCAATCAAATCTAAGTAATAAAAAAACTTAAAAGTTCAGTCTTACTTCGTATTTCTAGGTCAAGTAAATTAATTACTTTATGAACTTCATCTAAACCTTCTGTATCAATCATAGTTCTACGTCCTTCAAAAATAAAAATTAAAAAAAAAAAAAAAATTAAAAAAAAAAAAAAAATAAAAAAAAAAAAAAAAAAAAAAAAAAAAAAAAAAAAAAAAAAAAAAAAAAAAAAAAAAAAAAAAAAAAAAAAAAAAAAAAAAAGACGATGAGGATCAGACTGAAGAATAATAAAAAATAATAAAAAATAATTTAAAAAATAATAAAAAATATTAAAAAATATTAAAAAATAATAAAAAATAATAAAAAATAATAATTTAAAAAATAATAAAAAATAATAAAAAAAAATAATTTAAAAAATAATAAAAAATAATAAAGAAAAATAATTTAAAAAATAATAAAAAATAATAAAAAATAATAAAAAATAATAAAAAATAATAAAAAATAATAAAAAATAATAATTTATATGATAAAAAAAAAACCTTACATAAACAATAGAAAGTCGTTTTCTTAATAAACGTAAATTATCTTGTACATATATTTTTGAATTATTCAATGTTTGTATAAGTGCTAAAATTTCCGTTGAACTACATCCAGCTAAAAATAATAAAAATAAAAAACAAATTTTTTACCCGGTAAATAATCAAGAGATGGTAAATTATCAGAATTAATTAAATTACATCTTTTTGTTTGGGAATCATCTGTTATTGTTTCAATACTTATAAGACTTTCAAAATAAGTTAATTTTGGTGGGCCTCGATTGCGACTCCCAAAAATAGTACTAGGTGAACTATTTGGTGTTGATTCTTCTGATGTATGATAGGTTACACAAGATGAGGGTCTTAAAATTGTAACTTTTGAGCCTAGCCTTTTTAAAATATTATCATTATTATTATTATTATTTTTACGATAACCAGTTGCTGCTGTATGATCTCTACCAGCAGCAATAGAAAAAAAATATAAATCTAAGTAAAATAGAAAAAGTAAATAGTAAAAATAACAAACCTGGTGGTTCGAATAATATTTTCAATTGTTTCCAGCAATAATTTTTATCAGAATTCGTGGTTCTTCCTAGCTGTCCTTCAACATTACGACCAAATGTTATGACTTCACCCTTATTGAAAAAAACAATCATCAAAAACACTTACGGCATGTGTAATCATTGCAGTATGACGATCACCACATGCAACCAAACGAATTTTAGATTCATTTGTTGATTCAATTTCAGTAAATTGTGAGCAAGAAGGAATTCTAACTTTAATACTTTATTTTTTTTGATTCTATTTTTTACCTGGATCCTGTCCCAATTGCCCTTCAGAGTTATCACCGCATACATAAACACGACCACGTGTTACAAGTGCAACTGAATGACAACAGCCAGTAGCTAAATATTTTGTCGGTGGAAGATTTTCAATTTTTTGAGGAGTCGAAATTATTCCTGAAGCTGATAATCCGAGACATCCTGATTTATTACGGCCCCAGCAAAAAACATCCCCACTCATTGATAACGCCTATTAAATATTGTATATGTAAAAAGTCCTCACCATACAATGTTCTGAACCAGAAGAAATTTGCTGGATTGGGACACCAAATAATGCCGGTACTATTTTTAATGATGAGCTAAATATACAAATAATATAAAACTTATTCGTACCAACTGATCAATTTATCCCCTCCTAGTCCCAAACAACCATCTCCACCGTTACCACAGGTATATACTTGTCCTGAATATTACATACTTTTTTTTTTAATTTACTTTACCAATCGAAGTTAATAAAACTGTATGTGAACAACCACATGCTACTTGGCTTACTGGGACATTAAGTCCCAAAATTGGACGTGGTTTTACACTAAAAAGTTTTTTATAAAGATAATTCACCTTTCTAATGATTGTAAACTTTCACCATGTCCCAATTGACCAAACTCATTACTACCAAAACTAAATCCAACTTAAAGAATAAAAAGGTTTTTGAAAAAACTTACCACCAGAATCCAGTACCACAATGCTATGTTCTTCTCCCGACCCTACAGACTTTACTTGCATTGCTTCAAATTCCTCAATGCGTAATGCATGTTCAACTTGAGAAGTATCAGCTGACGCTGAGACTTGTCCCTTTAAAGAATTAAAAAAAATATTATGCTTACTTTTGCGTTAGCCCCTCCTGCCCAAAGATCTCCTGATGAGGATAAAACCCATGTTGTTGCTGCACCGCATTCTACATTTGCTATTGATTGTTTTGATAATTTTGATACTCTATTTGGACCAGGTGTTGGGTCGGGTGTTAAAACTTGTCCAAATGAATTATCACCCCAAACAAAAACACAATATTCTAGTTTTTCCGTCAGTGATTGTGATTTATAAACATCAAATGGTGCTACATCATAATTATGTGAACCCTGATAAGCATCAGCTCTTTGAAGAACAGGAATCTGTTCATGTTGTTGTTGTTGTTGTTCATGTTGTTGTTGTTCTTGTTGTTGTTGTTGTTGTTGTTGTTCTTGTTGTTCTTGTTGTTGTTGTTGTTGTTGTTCCTGTTGTTCTTGTTGTTTTTGTTGTTCATGTTGTTGTTGGTTTTTGGGTATTGATGACATTAGGTTTTGACGTCGACAAAAAAAAATTTTGAGAAATCGTGATGAAAAAGAACGTCGTTTGGAATTGACAATTTTTTTTTTTTCTATATCTTTAGTCGGTTCAATTTTATTATAAGAAGAATTTTGCCGAGTTTTGATTTTTTTTTTTTTCTCACAAAAAGGCATAATAATTATCAAGTTGATGATACTTAAATTTTGTCATTAGAATAAAAATTATCCCCCACGCCGGTAGAATTCTTAGCTGGACCTTCACATGCGTACAAGCCACACATTCTATAGAAATGTCAAATCTTAACGGCTACTCAATAATTTGGTTTTTGGCGCTGATCTTTATCGGATGGCCAGTTGGTTTTATTGTTGCTTGGATTTATATCCTTGTAGCACCTATTGCGGTTTGTTGTGCATTGCAAGATTTACAAGATGCTCTGTTTAAAATCATGAATATTCCCGTAACGTGCGCCAAGTACATGATGGATGGAAAGGCAATAGGATAGTCTATTCTTGCAGAAAAATTTAGATTTTTTTGTATTTAAACGCAAAAACAATTTGATTAAACACGAACAACATGTGTATCTGAAACTGGTACTACTATGCCAGAGGAACTGCGCACAAATCGCATTTCAAAACCTCCAGTACCTGCTGATGCTGCATTGATTGTGTCTTCGGCGACTTTCTATTAAAAATAATTAAAGGAAAATTTGTCTCACTGCTTCTTCCTCTGGCTCATAACGATTTGCCTCAGTTCGCCGTTGTGCCAATATTCCCCCTCCCTTAATTCTGAACTTTTCTCTTGCGCGTTTAAGTCGCCTGCAGAATTACTTGAATCAAATATATAATTACTTCTTGTCTATAATTATCCAATCAGCACAACAACGTGATGGTTTTTTATCCTCTTGAATCTGTAAATCATTTAGATGTCATAGATTTATAATTACCGGTATTTGAACTTGACGTGTGATATACTCATAAGTTGTTAAACCACGAAAGCAGAGAAAAATGTGCAAACATAGCAGCTGAAAGTCTACTACGAAAAGTGGTATATTTATAGCGATAAGCAAGCTTATGAGTATGTAAAAAAGCGCTTTGGAATAACCTCCAACACGCTGAAAAAAAAGGCTATTAATAGTAGTAAATATAATGATAATTTTTTATTTATTTATATCATTTAACACCCACACTACAAACAATTTGTCTAGGTAGACTGACATATTCCCACATTGGTTTGACGGCATTGAAAGCCGCCTCACGAATAATAGCAGCAATACAGACTCCAATCGCAAATAGCGTAAGTACGGCAACAAAAGCAATTAGGACAAAAAAGAGCCTGTTATGTGAAGAAATAAAAAGAAGAAATTACTCCACCTATAATTTGCTTTACCAATGCAATTGTTGAGCCATTTACAATGATGATCAAAGTTCTCAATACACTTATTGCATGCCCGGCAATGCTTACTACGGCATTCTATGGGACCACAGAGATCGCATAATGTTTCGCCAAGTCGCAGCTTATTATTTAAGTCCGGAGATCCTCGCCTGCTCCAATTTTCTGCAATACGTGGATCTCCAGGATCACACTTTGTTACAAATGAAGTTATAATAACTGTTATTACAGCGACTATACCGTATACAGTTCCACATCCTGCCTAAAAAGAAAATATATAGAAACTATAAATTAAAGAAATATATTGAAAAACACCTAGGAGTTTAAAGAAGCATTAATTCAGTGTTAGATTATAATTTGAAAAAACTATGTTGTAGTTTTGTGAAAATAAACTTACTAGGGCTGCAATGGAGAAAGACAATGAGATTAATATATAAAATAAAATTATATCCAAAGCAAAAAGTCCCCAAGAAATTAACTGAAATAAATTCAAAGGTTTTTCAAATCCATTTTCACGACAATATGTGGAAACACTTCTTGATACAAAACTTTCTTCTGCTATACATAATAGTTGAACATCTTTCTGATAACGAGGAGGTGGAGTAGTTTGTGCGACAACACCCTGGCTCATCTCAATTATGCCAAGGCATATGTTTTAATATTCAATTCATCAAAATAAGTCGATATAGAACTATTCCTCCACATTCATTGTGGATTCATGCCACAGTAATAATTTGGCCTATTAGGCCCAGTATCAACAAACTTTAAAGGTTTATAAAATGAATTCTATTATAATAATTAAAGTTGGGACATCTACTTTACTTAATTCAATTAATAATTCTTTTTCATTGACTAATATTGGAAAATTGATTGATGTTATATGCATCATACAAGATTTAGGATTTCATGTAATGATGAAATAAAATGTTTTTAAAAAAAGAAATTCAAAAAAAAATTGTCTATTAGGTTATACTTATAACTAGTGGGGCGGTAGGTGCAGGTTGTTTACATTTAAAATTAAAACCAAACAAATTGCAATTAAAACAAGCTGCTTCAGCTGTGGGACAATCTAGACTCATGGTAATGATACAACAAAAATTTTCTTTAATGAATTTAAAAAATTGTATGATTTATTTTCGATAAGATTTTTTTTAATATTAATATATATAATTTATGACTAGAGATTATATGAAGACCTTTTTCAATTACGTGATAGAAAAGTTGGACAATTATTAATAACAAGGTATATGATTAAATCTAATTTTAAATTTTTTCAAGAATAGATTTAATAGATCATGCACGTTACATGAATTTTAAAAATACAATTATGGAGCTTTTAAATATGAATGTGTTGCCTATAATCAATGAAAATGATTCACTTACGACAGGAGAAATACGATTCGGTGTTAGTTCAAAAAAACCTCGTAAATTTTTTACAGGATAATGACACTTTAGC
This sequence comes from Ichneumoninae sp. B BG-2022a, assembly GCA_030522725.1. Lineage (NCBI taxonomy): Eukaryota > Metazoa > Arthropoda > Insecta > Hymenoptera > Ichneumonidae > Ichneumoninae sp. B BG-2022a. The sequence goes on from JAPYZD010000432.1 coordinate 118,991, forward strand.
TGCACATGTAGCAATAACTGTTGAAGCAAAATGGTTATTATTACTAAGTGATATTGATTTCTTATTTTCTGAAAATCCAAAACTAAATGTCAAGGCAAAACCAATCTATATTGTGAATAATTCAATAGAATCTTATAAATATATAAATTCTAAAAGTTCTGGTAATTTATTTTTTTTTTTTTTAATTTATTTGAAGAGTCAAATTCTGAATGGGGTACGGGTGGTATGACAACTAAAATAATTGCTGCTAATTTAGCAATAGCAACAGGAATTACAACTGCTTTATGTAATGGAAAATTTTCTGAGTTAGTTTATAAAAAAAAAAATTTACTTTAGACGAATAATTGATTTAATTAAATATTTTGATAAAGATAGTGAGGTAATAATAAAATATTTATACTTATAGTTTTTTTTTTTTTTAAATATTTTTTAAGAGGATTTAAAATTTATTGGGACAATTTTTCTTCCAAATAATTACAATAAAGATATTAAAGATAAACGTCGTTGGATTTTAACTTTACCAGTAATTTAAAAAAAAATTTAATTTTTATTATAATTGTCCCAGATTCGTGGAAAAATAAATATTGATATTGGGACAGAGACAGCTATTGTTGAACAGAAAAAATCAATATTTGCAGATGATATTAAATCTATTATAGTAAGTATAACATCAATTATATTATTTTTAAATAATAAATAATTTTGATGATTAAAATATAAAATAATTATAATTTAATAATTATGAGTGAAATTAATAATTTAGGGATCTTTTTGTGAAGGAGAAGCAATATCAATATGTTGTAATAATTCTGATTATGAGATTGCTCGATGTTTGATAAATTTTTCGAGCGATGATTTAAATAAAATAAAAGGATGTCAATCAAATGAATTTAAAGAAATTTTAGGGTATGAATGTGATCCTGAAGTTTCAAATTATTGTAACATAATTTTTACAAAATAATTTTTTAATATCTAAAAAAAAAAAAAAAAAAAAAATTTAAAGGAATATTAGATAAGGATAACAGTCAAGATGTCAAATAATGCAGCAAGAATAGGTTTTGAATTTTTGGAAAAAATAATTTCAGGAGAACTTGCTGATAGAAAAATAAATAAAATAAGTTTAAATGGGATAAAAAAAATATCATGTATAATCGCAGCTTTCATAATTAAACTTGGTTATCGTTCACGTGAACAATCCGAAATAAGTCGTAGAAGTTATACAAATCTTATAGATATAGCTTCTGCATTGAATATTTCATACCCCAATTTATATGAGAATTTATTAAATAAATTAACACCCGACCCTATAGGAGAAGTTAAAAAAGCTGCTATTAATAATTTAGAATTAATACGCGCTTTTTCTAATGATTTTATAGAAGACATATTGACAACAACAATTATGAATGAAAACAATAATCAGCAGTGGAATGATATCGGTGAAACAGACCAGTTAAGAAAAAAAAAAAAAAAAAAAAATCTTTTTTTTAGATCTGAAGGACGTCATAATCGTATTCGTCAAAAATGGAAATACATTAATATTATTGATTTTCATAAGGAAGGGTTTTTTGGAAATGATCATGTAGAATTTGGAAATCCAACAACATCATTACTTGATTCATTAGGACCCTTATTACCTCATATACCTCCAATCCCTCCTGCTAATACTTGTTTATTAAAACTTGGTGATATCAATCAAAAAGTTCAAAAACAAGATAAGAAAAAACGGAAACGAGCTTTATCACTCGAAGATTTATTACATGTTCAATTATTACTACCTAAGATTATAGAACAAGAATCTGAAATTATAGAACCTACAACAAATGATATGGTTGTTGAAACTTCATATAATAAATATAACTTATATTTGCAAAATTAATTATCCTGATTATTTTAAATTTGAAATGTATCATTACAATAATTATTATTATCCAATAAATTATCAGAACGGCGTTGTTGACGATAGCTACATTGTGGTGTAGTTTGACGTTGATAAGTGGTTGGTGACATTTCAGAGTTGTTATAATTTTTTTTCACACGCGGAATTCGTGATGGAAATCTTGGAACTCCTCCTCCTGATTGATAGACAGGAGGTGAATTAGTTAAACTGTTAGATGTTAAACTAGTTGAAGTAAGACTGTTGGAAATTTTACGTTTCGTATACGATAATTTTTTTTTTAATTCAAAATTAGTAGTTTGAGATAGATTTAATGATTTCAATGAATTTTTCCGTAATGAAGACAAATTTATATTCGATAGTGAAGAAGGTATTCGCAAATTTGAATTTCTTTTATTATTTTCATTATAATTTATTTTCTTTTTATGGTGCTCTAATAGAGGTGAATTAATATCATCTTCTTCTGGATTACGATTTGGTGAACGTAAATCATCATCTTCTGAATGTTCTAAATTACGCCAAGAATAATTTTGATTATTTCGATCTTCAAAATCACGCATCATCGTTGAAACATTCATATTTTCACTATAAAGATTATTATTGTTTGACGAGAAATTTTGACTATCATTTTTTATTGAAGTGTCTGATATTATAGAATTTTTTTTATTTTTTTTCTCAAATAAAGATTGTCTGTTGTTTTGTTCTCCAAAATCTGAAATATTGCTATTACGTGATGATTCTTTATCTTCGTTCATAACTCTTAAGACTTCTGTTTTGAATTCTGATGATTTAAATAATTCTATTGCTTGTTGTATTGAACAATTCATATTACTATAATTACGTTTAGATCTTTGACTTTTGCTAGAAAACTCGTTATCATTTTCATTATTATTATTATGTCGGGAGTACAGTCTTGTTGTTTCAGGTGCACTTGCCCCACATCTTTCTTCTTTTAGTAGATATGGTTTATATAATGGCAAAACTCTATAGTGAATTTTATTTTCGTATCTTGCAGGTAAACTCCCTCGATTTCCCGGATTAAGAATAATTGAAGATTTACTCTCTTCAATAGAATTAATTTTTGATTGAATCATATTTGTAGACTGATATGCTGCCACAACTTTATGCATAGTATCTGGACTTAAAGGAACCCATCTATCATTGACAAATTGTCCAAAAATTGGAGGTGATGATGGTGGTGGTTCTTCTCTAGGAGTATAAAATGGTATATCACCACTACTCAAATTTTCAGACATATATTTTCTTGGTGAATATTCCCAACTATGATCAATATTGATTAACTTTTTTGTAATTTCATTATTACAACAATAGATTTTGTCTTCATTAATTTTATTATTATTAATATTACTATTATTGTGTGTATTAAGATCGATAACTGAATATCTGTCAATGTCTGGGACAATTATACCACCATCTGAATTAGTTGTTAATTGGGAAAATCCTTCAGGAAATCGTGGTGTTATAATTCCATTATTATGATTATATGAATACTCATTTTCTTGAAATTTAATTTGATCATTTGTATCGAATTTTAGTTTTCTACGTTTACTATTTGGGACTTCGGGTGATCCTTTTAAAATTGAACGAAATTCTTGAGAAGTTAACTAAAAAAATATAATGTCCCAAAACATCTCCCAAATGTCTCAATTTTTTTTATCCAACTTACTTCAGAAACAGGTACAGAATTTTCTTTTTTATATAAGAGTTTTAATTTATGTTTTTCTTTCCAAAATCTCTATGATCAATTTATTTTAAAAAAGAACTTACTTGAATTTTAATAGCAGAATTATTTGGTTTAATAATTTGATAATATAGATTTTTCCACCAATCTTGTATAATATTAGCAGCAATCATAGAATTTTTATAATTCATTTTTAGATAATTTCTAACGATTGCACCTCTCCAATATTTTTGTATTTTGATTGCGGATTTATAAGGTAAAATAACTTTTTTGAAATAATAAGCAACATCATTTGATATTTTACGACAACGTTTTTTTATTATTGTCAACCAAATAATAACAGATATTCTTATAGTTATTATAATTCTAAAAATTAAAAAAAAAATAAATTTTTCACCTTTTACGTTTTTTTTCAAACCAAAATCTCAAAGCTCTTTCAATTAATTCAATTTTTATATTTTCATCTGTTATTGATTTAATTTCTTCTAATTTCTAAAAAAAACATTTTGAAATTATTTTTCTTACATCAAGAACACCATCTTTAAAAAATGCTTTAGTATTACCAAATTTGAATTGATGATAAGGTGTATTTATAAATAATAATACAATCTCAGTAAAATCTTTTGGATTAATAATTAATTTAATTTTATCTGGTAAATATTCTGAATATCTATTCCATAATTCTGTATAACATATACGACATGAAAAACCTTTTTTCATTAATTCTAGTACAGTTAAAATTCCTCCAGTTTCAAGTTGTTGCATTACTCTTTGTCTAATAAATTGACGTGATCTTTGTAAATCATTTGGCTTTATACATCTTATAAAAAATGAATTTGTATTATATAAACCTTCCATCAATCCATCTACCTTAAAAAAAAAAATTTAAAAAAAAAAAAAAAAAAAATTACCTGAAATAGGAATAATGATGCTAATGATTTTGGTTTTTGATTTTTTTTTAAATTACGTTTTTCATCTCTTTGTAATGATTGACTACGATTCCGACATACTTTTAAAATTTGTTGTTGTTGTTGTTGATAGTAATTTTGTTGTATTTGATTTTGTTGTATTTGATTTTGTTGTATTTGATTTTGTTGTATTTGATTTTGTTGTATTTGATTTTGTTGAGGTGGTGTTAAAGAAGATGTTCTTTTTTTTATATGTTCATTTAAATTAAGTTTTATATCATCATCAGAATCACATATACATTTTTTTTGATTGTATGTATACTCTTGTGAATTTGATATCCTTAAATTTTTCTAAAAAAAAAAAATTTAATTTAAAAAAACTTACTTCATGTTTTTTATTTTGTCTCATTTTTAGACCACATTTCTTACAAGATTTATCATCATTATCAAATAAAGATGATGATAAACAAAGTTCTTTTGAAATAAATGATGAACATGAGTTTATTAAAAATTCTTTTAAATCATTTGAAATTATATCAACATTACGATCTGTAAAGCCTTTTGCTTCATATTCAACAATTCCTGCAAAATGTTTAATACTAAATGATTTTTTTGAATCGAATGATCTATTTTTCAAATTTAATTCAGTATTAACTTTTTTGCAGAAATATTCATCTTTTTGTCCTACAACTCCAATCAAAGAAGCTTCATCCAAAATTGTAAATATACCTAAAAAAATTTTTTTTTTTTTTAAAAAAATAAATTTTTTTTAATTTTAAAAAAATAAATTTTTTTTAATTTTACCTTGTTTTATCTTTGTTCCTGAAATTAAATTACAAATTTCAATATTATTAATTTTAATATCAGAAGTTGGTGGTTGTAAACCTTCCATTTTATATAATTCAATTTCTTTAATAATTAATTGTTCAACAAAAAATTGATGTAATCTTTCATTTGCATAATTTATGCATAATTGTTCAAAACCATTTATTGAATGAGGTTTCTAAGAAAATAAAAATTTAATTTTTTTTTTTACCAGATTCTCAAAACCAAAAATATCTAAAACTCCTACATAACGACTTGTTTCTGTTATTTTATTATCTGATGACTAAAGCAAAAAAATTTTTTTTTTTTTTTTACGTACTTTTAAAGATTGTCTTTGTTTTTTCATTAAAGCTATATTTATTTGACGAACTAAATATTCAAATATTAATTGATATAAAGCTCTAGATAATGCATCAATTGTTTGTTTGGCTTGTTGTATACTAAAAATACTTCTTGCATCCCTTATCTAAATATACTTTTCAATATTTTTATATTTATATTATTTTTTTTATAATATTTTTTTTCATATATTTCTATATGGTTTTTAATATAATTAATTTATATATTATTTTTTTTTTGAAATAATTTTTTAAATTATATTTTTTTTTTTTTTAAATAAATTTTATATATTTTAAAATCATTATTAATTTATTACCTTTTTTGATGTAAGCGCTAATTCAAAAGTGTCATATCCTTCTTGACTATTTAATCCTTGGAAAATTAAAATAATTTAAATTTTTTTTTTTAAAAAAAAAAATTTTTTTTAAAATATTTTAAATAATATTTACCTAATAAATAACATGCTATTGAAACATCATCCTCAAGAGGATTCTCAGAATAATTATTAAAAAAATTTTCTTTGTCAAAATTTCTTTTTATAATAGTAACATTTTTTACTCCATCAGCACGACAACCTTCAGTAAAATCAATATTTCCCAAAAATAGTATCGCAGAAAGTGTCATAAATAAATAATTTTGAATTTTAATTGATATTCCAATCAGTTCCAAGGAATTACGAATTTCTTGTAATTGTGTTATACCATCATAAATTAAATTTGATTCTATTAAAAAAAAAAAAATAGAAATTTTCAAAAAAAAAAAAACTTACGTAAATAACGATAATAATCAACTTGTTTAATTTTCCATATTTCTCTATCTAACTGTCTGGCTCCTTAAGAAAAAAATTTTTTCTTTTTTTGTGTACCTTTACAGATCCAGTAGAAGATATGATAATTTCTTTCATATAAAGGCGTGTGGCAAATGCGTGATTTTGCTAATAAGTACGTTTGTATTGATGCTCCAAGCATTCGTCCCGAACGATCAAAATGTAGTTTCATCAATTTCCCAAAACGAGAGGAATTATCATTATGAACTGTTTTGGCTGAAAAAAAAATTTAAAAAAAAAAAAAAAATTTTTTACCATTCCCAAATGCTTCAAGGATTGGATTTGTTTGTAATACACGTGATTCAATACCACGATTTTTACAATCATGTCGTTTATCAGAAACAAAAGCAAGATATTTCAAAACATGCTATAATAAAAAGATAAGTATAAAATTATATTTACCTTGCTACATTCAGTTTTTCCTGCTCCACTTTCACCACTTATAATTATGCTCTGAGATTTCCAGCCTAAAATCCGTAATATAGGATAAACCTACTTTTAAGCATGGAATTATATGCAGCATCCGCTATAGCAAACGGATGAGGAGGAACAGATCTCAATGGTTTTCCATTATAAGCATTTTGAACTGCTTCACTATAAAGCGAGGGGATGTTTCGATAAGGATTAATTGCGATCAATAATGTTCCAGTAAAAGTCTGAATAATGATATATAATTATTGTTAAAAAGTTAATACATAAATCTGTTTTTCGTCTGTGTCAGAAGATTTATAACGCCAAGCAATATTTTCAAGAAGATTCGGAGAATTCAAATATGCTAACGACGCATTATCGCTATGCCCAAAATACTTATCCGAAGGAAAGATTTCTGACCCTGCCTAAGAATTTATCTTATAGATAATTAATTAACCTTTAACACCCGTCCCCCATCAGACAACAGAATTTCAACTTTATCTGTATTTTTAAAATTTGGTAAAGATCTAACGAATGCACTTATATATGTTCCACCACCGTCATAAACCCATACAGGGCAGAATTCTGATTGATTCTCCATAATTTGATGCTGCTACTGTTGCTAAAAACAAATTATTTTTAATACAAGTCAAGGTAAAAGGACTGTTGCCTCAACTAGCATGAATTATATCTTATAATCTTCATGACTATTGAAGTTTCAATATTGACAAGTAAACTTTTAATATTATAACTTTTCTTCATCTCAACATTTATTGTCTCAGATATAGAGCCTGGCCCAAATCAGCTAGCACTGTAGGTGCATTGGCGCCAGCGCGGGTATGACTACTACAACGTCAAATATGCAACAATTGATTCCAGTAATCAATCGTCTTCAAGATGTGATGATTTCGGTTGGCGCCTCAAGTTCTTTAACAGGGTCTCCCGGCGCAATAGTAGACTTACCGCAAATTGCAGTTGTAGGGTCACAATCAGTTGGGAAGTCATCTGTATTGGAATCTATTGTGGGGAAAGACTTTTTACCTCGTGGTGCTGGTATTGTCACCCGTCGACCATTAATTTTGCAATTACAAAATATTCCTGAAAATGATGTAAGTAGTATAAAAGTAGAGAAAATATTCACTGAATAGACGAGTGGAATAATTAATAATGATTTATCAACAAATTCTGATAGCTCAACAGAGGTTGTTTTACCAGCAATAGGGCCTCAGGTAAGAATTAAAGTTATTTTATTTTCTTTCAGTCGTCCTCTATAATATCAGAATGGGCTGAATTTGGACATAAGCCAAATATTAAGTTTACCGATTTTGATTCTGTACGTATAGAAATTGAACGTGAAACAGAACGATATACTGGAAAAAATAAAGCTTTAAGTCCAGAACCAATATTACTTAAAATATTTTCACCAAACGTTATTGACCTTACTTTAATTGATCTACCAGGTAGTTTATTTTTAAAAAAAATTCTTATTTTTTTGTAGGAATTACAAAAGTTCCTGTCGGAGATCAACCATCTGATATTGAATTTCAAGTAAACAAAAATATAATTGAAATAAAATTTTTAAATAGATTCGTCGAATGATATTGTCATTTATTTCTAAACCAAGTTGTATCATTCTTGCAGTTACAGCTGCTAATACAGATCTTGCTAATTCTGATGCTTTACAAATGGCTCGCGAAGTAGATCCTCATGGAATTAGAACTCTAGGTAAAATGAAATCTTTCAAAATTATTAATAAAAACAAAAAAAAAAAAAAATTTTTAAATTTGAAAATTTTAAATTTAAAAAATTTTTGTTTTTTAATTTTTAGGAGTTTTAACAAAATGTGATCTAATGGATGCTGATACAGATGCACTCGATATGTTGATGGGAAAAATTTATCCACTTAGAAAAGGGTAAGTAAATATAAAAAAAAAAATATTAAAAAAAATATATTAAAGAAAAATATTTTAAAAAAAAATATTTTTTTATAAGTTTTTTTTAAAGTTGTTCAGATATGTTGCTGTTGTTTGTCGAAGTCAAAAAGATATAAATAAAAAAAGAAATATGGTTGAAGCTATTCAAGAAGAAGAACGATTTTTTTCTACACATCAATCTTATAGACAAATAGCAAATAGATGTGGTACTCGATTTTTAGCAATTCTTTTAAATCAGGTAAAATATTAGTTTATTAAATCTTAAAGATTTTAATGCATCATATTCAAGAGAAATTACCGGAATTAAAACATCGTATACAAATGCTTGTTCAAGAATATGAAAATGAATTAGCAAGTTAGAATTTATTTTTAATATTTTTATTTCTAGCTTATGGTGATGCTCAAATGGAAGCACATGGAAATAAGGGGGCACTTCTTCTTCATTTTTTTTCGAAATTTTCTAGAAATTTTCAAGTAAAAAAAATTTAAAAAAAAAATAATTTTAGGATGCAATTGAAGGAAGACTTTGTGCAATTCATGCATCTAATCAATTAACAGGAGGTGCAAGAATTAGTTATATATTTCATGATTGGTTTGGGAGAGCTTTGGGACAATTTGATCCTTTAGAAGGTTTAACTGATGTTGAAATTAGAACCGCTATAAGGTAAATTTTTTTTTGATTATTTTAAATATTCTTTTTATCATAGAAATGCAACTGGACCAAAAGCTTCACTTTTTGTCCCAGAAGGAGCATTTGAAATTTTAGTTAGAAAACAAATTGCTAAACTTGAACAACCATCATTACAATGTGTAGAACAGGTAATTTATATATTAAAAAAATATTTTTTTTCTTATTTTTTTTAATTTTTTTTTAATTTTTTTTTAATTTTTTCTGAAGGTTTATGAAGAACTTCATCGCATAGTGGAAAAATGTGAATTAGCTGAAGTAATTCGATTTTCATATTTACGACAGAAAATACTTGATGTAGTAAAATCAGTATTAAGAAAATGTTTGACTCCCACAAATCAAATGATTTCAAATTTAATTCAAGTAATAAAAAAATAATCAAATAATTTGAATCAGATGGAATTAGCATATTTAAATACAAATCATCCTGATTTTGTTGGAGGTAGTACAGCTGCTTCTAGAACAGCTAATAATCAACAACAAATGATTATGCAACCTCATGAACATAATAATAATGAAAAATCAATTCCACCAACAATCCCAATAATATCTACTCAACAAGAACATAATCAATCTCAACATAAAGTTGGACCTGCTCCAAGAATTATAAATAATAATCACACGCCAGATATCATAACACAAAAATCAAATGATATTATTATTGGGACACCTTCTAGTGGTGGTATTTTAAGTTACTTTATTGGTCAACGAAATCCAAACTCATCAAATACACAAATGACAGATACTTCGGTAGGGTTAAAACATTTCTATTACTATCATTCAGGTTAATAAATATCAGAATAGAAATCAAATACAAAAAACTGAATTTGTAAAATCTAATAATCATCCTAATTATACAGGTTTATTTTTACCTCAAGTCCCAAATATAGTTTCACCTCCCGATATCGCCTCAGATAGAGAAAAAACAGAAATTGATTTAATTAAAACTTTATTGGTTTCTTATTTTAATATTGTTAGAAAAAATGTTGCTGATTATGTCCCAAAATCAATAATGTCATTTATGGTTAATACTGCAAAAGATGTTATACAGAGAGAACTTGTTTCTCAATTATATAAAGAAGGTAAATTTTTTTTTTAAATTACTTCTAAGATATTTTTGATGATCTTTTGAGAGAGGGTGCTGAATCACGAGAAGCTAGACGTCAATGTTTAACTACATTAGAGTAAGTTGCTTAAATTAATTTTTTTTTTTCTCAGAAATTTAAGAACAGCAATGCATATAGTTAATCAAATTAGAGATTTTGATTTGGATGATTGAAAAGCTCTATTCAAAAACGAAATTAAATGATTTGGTTTTAATGTAATCTAGATTTTCTATCATCTACACAAAAAAATTTAAAAAAAAAAAAACCTACTAATCTCAGATTTAAGCGGTTCTAAAATAAATCGTTTACTTCGTTTAATATTGAATTTTTTTGATTCATTCCATTGAGCTCCCGCCTGCAAAATTATTAAAAAAAAATATTTTTACTTTTATTGAATCAATAGGATTATTTAAATGTCGAAAATTAGAACGTTCAACATTTTTTTCTTTTGGTAACATTTCTATCTAAAAAATAATTTTTCTTAAAACCAACCCCTAATTGAGAATCAAATAAAGAGGGATATACAAAATTTCTTAATTTTGTTGATTCATATTTTCTTGCTATTAAATTATTCTAAATTAATAAAAAAAAAAAAAAAAAAAAGAAGTACCTCTAATTGACTATAAAAAGGTTTTTTTTTTATTTCAGGATAATTAATTTCATTGTTTAATGGAACAAGACCTGACTTAAATTTTTTTTTTTTTTTTTTTTTTTTTTTTTTTTTTTTTTTTTTTTTTTTTTTTTTTTTTTTTTTTTTTTTTTTTTTTTTTTTTTTTTTTTTTTTTTTAATGCTATAATAAACTTTTGTGTTTTTGGGACACTAAATTTTTTTTCTTCTTTATAATTTTCTAATAAAATTTTCTTCATTATTTTACTATCATTTGAATCTTTTTTTTTATTACTCAAATTTTTAATTTTCTCAAAATTTATTTCAAAACTTTTTTTTTTTTTTCTAATTGGAACTGCAAAACCTCGAAGAATAAGAAGTAACTCGTCTGTAGTGACAGTATTTATAGGTTTATTTTCAGAAAGTTTTTTCGAGTTATTACGACAACTATCATTACGAATTGGGGCGTCTATTTTTCTGCATCTGCTCGGTGCGATTTGTGATAGACCAGCGGCCGGGAGAAGAGAGAAATTTTCTTGTTTATACAATCTCTTTAAATTTTTTTTTAGCGGGAATTGGGTGTTGCTTTCCCAATGTCCCTCTAAAGTCAAAGGTGAAGGTCGTGGTGAGATTTTAGAGTTCATCTTTGTATAAATACCACATTTAATTTGCATCTTGCGTAGCCGGTAGCTTAAAATGAGAGGGCATGTTTTGGATGCCTCCTGGAAATTGCTCTCGAAAGGACCGTTTGTCCCAAATCGAAAAGATATTGATACAAAAATACGGCGCCATTGCCCGTCAAATACCACTGATGTCCCATATGCGGGACAGGCCACGGAAGAACTTAACGCTGCAAGAGTTGCGACATTACGACGTCGGCCGCCCGTGCTTGCTTCAGTTGATCAGAGTACTGATCAACACATATTAAACATTAGTCAATGTCCCAAACGACATGTACCATCGTCTTTATATCTTGGTAATACAATGCGAAGTTTGATGATTAATGGTTTACCTCTTGAAGGTAAACCAGGTAAACGTCAAAATCTTACTTCAACAGCGGAATCCAGAAGCTTGCAAGCCAGAATACTTTTAGAATCTCAATTTCCGCCATATACCAGTAGTGTGGTGCAAGATCGAACGTTCCTAAATCAAGGTACACGTTTTTCGAAAAAGCAAGCACAGCTAAGCAGACAACTTGCAAATGCTACTTCGAAAGAGAGAAAACGTTATACGGGAAATTACCAGGAAAAAAGTTATAATGCTGAAAAAACCATATTCAATTATGATTTACCGCGGCGCCGAACTAAATCTTACCAGGGATGTATTCAAGTTGGAAAGAACAAGCCATTACATTTCTCACATGACTGCATAGAAGTGAGTGAATAAAAGTTGCGCATAATTTTTGATACAGGCTAATGGACTTTTTTTGGTTCCATCCATTCAAAATGAAACACATAAAAAGAATTCTGTCAAGGGAACATCATTTTATAAAGGTTGCGAGGATAATATAGGTACAGATATGATACCATTAAAAAGTGCCGGTGATGCATTCTCTGACACCCGCCCCCTTAGTAAATTTTTTAAATTACACAATATATCCAAAAATGACATTTTAACAGCAGAATCATCAAAAGATAATCTAATCACTTCCCGACGAATCAGACGCGCAAAAAATTTCATATTTTAAAAAGAATATTTTGTTTCGTAAATATGTTGTAAAAAAATTTTGAATTTTGAGCGCGGTGATGTTGGAAAGGCATCTATTAATTGTTTTCTCAATAGCGGCGGGATTGGTTCTGATTTTGATCGTCGCAATTATTTTACATATTCATCATCGCCGGAGAAGTGACTCACAACAGAAAGTACTCACCATGCAAGAACGTCGCCATGGTAAGAAACAAATATTGTATTTTTGTTCAGATATTCAAGGATTAAAAGAAGACGTTTTTTTTCATAGAGGATTGTTATTGGCTCAAAGTGCAGCGCAAGCAACAAATCCATGACTTTCATCAGCAGAATAATTTTTATGAGTATTTTTTGTGGATTTTATAAACTTGAAAAATAATGTGTGGGCGTTTTAGTTGTACTATTCATCCACGTGAAATTGCTAAAATTGTTAAAGCTAAGGACATTAAACATATTTCCCGTTTTCGTCCCAAGTATGAAAAAAAAAAAAAAAAAAAAAATTTATTAGATATAATCTAGGACCTCAGAACTACGCACCGATAATTGTTAAAAATTCATTAGAATCGGAAATTCGATTTGCACGGTAGAATATTCAAAAAAAAAAAATAAATTAGTTTTGGTTTGATACCACCGGGTGCTAAAGATTTTAAAGGATATTCAACTATAAATGCACGTATTGAAAATGTTACAACAAGTCCATTATATAAGTAAGATTTTTTCTTTCAAAAAAAAAAAAAAAGACGATTTATTTATAATCAACGTTGTGTAATTGTAACTGATGGAATTTTCGAATGGACAAAATCGAAAGATAAGCAAGCCTTCTTTTATAGAATTAATTCAACAAAAAAAATTAGTAGGTTTTTTTTTTTTCAATTAATCAGATTGGGAATTTAAAAATCAACAATCATTATTAAATAATGAAATTTTTAGTATGTCTATTTTTAAATCTTTTTACAATTATTTTCAATCATTTTTTTTTTTCAATATTATCTTTATTTATTGTTTCCAATATTATCTTTTTTCAATAACCATTATATCCTTTTTTTTTACAATATTATTTTTCTAAAAATTTTTTTATTATTTTTTTTTTCAATTTTAGTTTTATTGTTATTTTTTTATTTTAATTTCTTATTCATTTTATATTGTCTTTTTTTCTGATTTTATTAATATCACCTATTCGAGATTTTGATTTTTTTTCTCATTTAGATAATTATGAAAATGTAATAACACCCGTCCTAAATGAACTAGAATCTCCACTATTTATAGCCGGTGTGTATTCCATAGGCGGAAGATTGAAAGAAGATGATGATGAGGAAACACATTCATTTACAATGCTTACAATGAGTAGTAAAGACACAGAATTAAGTAAAGTCCATCAACGGTACAATTTTTTTTTTAAAATAATTAATTTAGAACACCATTATTTTTAACTCCGGAGACAATACATTTATGGTTGGATAAAAATTATCCTTTAACGGAACTTTTAAATATTTCAGCTGAAAACTGTAAAAAATTTAGTAAGTCCCAATTTGATTATGTCCCATATTAATTTAAATTTGTCCCTATTGATTCCAAATTTTATGATGTCTTAGGTCGAAATAATATGACTTTATATGAAATTTCACGAGATGTTGGAAATATAAAAAATAACAATATTGATATTTTGAAACCCTTAAAAAAAGGTGTCCCAAATACAACTATTGGAAAACAAAAAACTCTCAATCATTTAAAAACAAAAAAACCAAAAATTGAAGAATAATTTATAAATTATAAAATTTCCTCACGACTTTCTAAGAATCTAAAATTCGTTATTGGAATGAAATCTCCATTTTCTATTTTATAAAAAATTTAAAAAATAAAAAATCTTACTCAATCGTCTTTGTATTCTTTTTGAATCTGCTTTTATAACAACTTCAGGAACACATCTATCTATTTCATGCATTGACATATCAGGTGTTTCATCCAGTAATGTTTTAATCAAATTTCTAACGGATAGTTGCATATGCATACGTCGAGTGATAATTTCTTTTTCTGTTTCTCGCCATGCATTCAATCTTTAAAAAATTTAAAAAATTATTTACTCACTTGCAAACTATGACAAGAAATATGAATTTAAATTTACGAAGTAGTGCAGGTATTCGAGCAAAACATCGTATAGAATCTGAAATTTGAATCTAAATAATGAATGCTTCTTACAATAATAAAGGAAAGGGAGAAATAATAATCCAGCAAGTATTGTAAAAATAACACCTCTAAGGGATCTGAAAAATTGAAAAAAAAAAAAAAACTAACTTAAAATACAACATTCCAAATGTAAATGAATAAATAATATTTGCAGATGGAACTAGAACCATCATGGTGAGTATTTTAAAACTAAAAAAAAATTAAAAAATAAAAATTTTTACCTGGCAACAACATCACGACCCGCAACTTTTACCTTAGACTCAGCTAAAGCTTTTTTACGATGTCTTTCAGCAAGTATTGAGGTATAAATTCTAACAGGCCCCCAGAGTATACTTGGTATTATACCAATAATTATTGCAATTATTAATGCTATGAGTAAATTCAGCCTAAAATAAAAATGTAATATGAATAAATTTTTACATTGATAATATAGCTTCTTCAACTGATTGTTTTAATTGACGTACTTCATAATCAGCTATACCATAACGTTTTAATAAAAAAGCTGAAAATATTAAATTTATTATACTTACTATATTCTTGTGCTTCTTTTACGAACTTTATAAATCTTGGATCATTCTGATTCATTGTAAAAAGTGCTGTAAGCCTAAAAAAATATTAAAAAAAAAAATTAAAAAAAAAAATTATTTTTTAAAAAAAAAATTAATATTAAAAAAAAAATTATTTTTTAAAAAAAAAATTAATATTAAAAAAAAAATTATTTTTTAAAAATTTAAAAAAAAAAATTAATATTAAAAAAAAAA